>JAYRBW010060416.1:0-10772 GCA_036023295.1 Invenusta paracnida | reverse complement strand
GCGCTTATAGGTATAGGCGAGATATAAGGAGAATATTCAAATCAGAAATACTGCCTGATCCAAGCATATCTTATCTGTACACTATCGAGACTTTACCCGTAAAATGTTCTGCAGATTCTAGCAGTGAAAGCTGTGTTTCAATAGCTGCCCAAATAACCGAACTATCGCGAGTTTTAAGAAATCTTTGCTATCTATCAAATATTAAAAAGTGACCTTTTTGCCCCGAGTAAGAGTTCTCCGTGGTGCCACGTTTTAAACAAAATTTCCATTCTAGAATTGTTTATTTATTTCTATGGTATGCATTAATTTCTCGAGTCAATCTTTTAGTGCATTTATTTAATAGAAAAAATAATAATTAGATAAGAGATAGGTTGATATTTGCTTGTTAAACTTTCATCGCTTTCCATTAAATTTTTAACATATTAAAATGGAAATATTTTATAGATAAGAAATGAGCGCAATCAATGTTAGTGGCTTCAATTTAGAGTTTTCAGACTATTTTAGGCATAAAGTTTTGATTATAGTCTCTCGATAACATATACTTAGATCAGGTAGTATTTTGAATTGAAAATGTTCGTTTATAACCATTATATTAGTCCTTCTGCCAGGGAGTATTTTGGTACCAGTTTGAGCAACCAAGGTTATTATACATCATTTTAAAGGTCTTTTACTAAGGATTTCATAAATGCATGATAACCTTCTGTGCAGAGTAGCTGTCATGAGATGCGGCCATTTTACTCATTTCCTATCTTAAAGAACGGGAGACACTTTGTTTTGGACCCAATTTTCGTGAAAACGGACATTTTAGAGAAAATAAAACTATTATTAATATGTTTGAATAGATTTTTGCAGATAATTTTGTTCCTCTAAGTGTTTTCTACACAATACAAGTGAAATTAGATGGATAAGTTATACCATTTATTTTCTATAAAGATTTGAATATTAATTCTCAAGCTAATGTATGCCTAAAATAGACTTTAATACTAATATTCAAATGGTTATAGAAAATAAATGGTATGACTTATTCATCTAATTTCACTTGTATTATGTAGAAAACACTTAGAGGAACAAAATTATCTGCAAAAATCTATTCAAACTTATTTATAATAGTGTTTTTCTCTAAAATGTCCGTTTTCATGGGTCAAAAACATAGAAATGTGGCCCATTCTTTAATATAGGGAATTAGTAAAATGGCCGTATCTCATGAAAGCTACTCTCTACAGAAGGTTATCATACATCAAAATGATCCTAGGATCATACGCTTCAGAAAATGTACAATAACCTTGGTTGCTCAAACTGGTACCCAAAAGTCCAAATAAGCTGTTTGGCAGGATTAAAAGGCCTTCGCTGAGAGTGGCCAACAGTGGACCCATCTCGACCCACCTACACTAGCAGAATATGATAGAAAAAGCGTGAAGGAGTGCTGCAGAGATGAACGTAAGGACATATGAATGCAACTTTAAAGACAGTGCGCGATTATACAAAACTGCTTTAGTCAAAGTGCGCTTTAGTATCATGCCACTTTAGAATAAGTTTCCATTCTTGAACTTTGCCGTTATTACGCAAGTACATAAGTGCGCTCGTATATAAGTCCGCTAATACATAAAGCCGCTTTAAAGTCAGTCGCTTTCACATAAGTTTTTTAAAACTAACTAAATATTACGGTTATCAAGATAGCTATCGGAAAACAAGATATGTGAGAACTCTAATAATAAAACACTCTACACGTCACTTAATTAACCGGCCCCTTTTGATTCTTTCCTAAATTAAATGATAGCGACATCGACTTAAATCAGGATAACTAAACATCGCCCTCATGTTCTTCGGGTGAATTCGTCGGCTAAAACCGGCACTTCACTAAATGAAACCAGAAAAAGAAAGAATATATTTTTTAATCGGATAGAATTTCATATTTGATTTTTTGTTACACATTCTTTGTACAAAATCTACGCGGAGAAGTAGAAGTAATTTTTTAGATAAGCTATCACAACTCAATTAAATTATGTTAATTTAACTTCTAAATATATGTAGATGAACTAAACTTTAGACATTACAGACTGTAACACGTTTCGGCGATTAGGGTAAATACAAGGTTTGTGGAAAAGTGTATAGAATGTACACATACGCTGTATCGGGCATCATTTCCAGGCCATCGGGGGTCACTCTGTTCAATAGCAGGAGGTGGGATGTCGTAAGCCCGTCGCCATATTTTCACCTGGTCTTCGCCATGCTTGGCTGCCGTTTCAGATTTATTCAAGCCCTGAAGACCGCCATACATACGCTCATTAAGACGCCAATGCCTGTAGAAAAAGAGAAGAGACCACATATAAAGTATTACATTACAATTCAAAATTTAGAATTTGGTTGCAAATTATGAAAAATAATTAATTTATAAAGTAACATTAATAGCTTAGTGGAGAACTGGAAAAACATAAGATTTGATTAGTCGGCATTAAAACAAGTGATAATGAAAATATAAATATATTTTGCAATATTGCTACATTTGAAAAATATAACAATACAATAATTTTCAGGCTATTGAGTATACCATATTTCTCATTCGATAAAAAAAATATACGATGAAGTGAATATTAAATTAAAGAAATCAAATCAAAAGGAAACTATATAGGTATAACAAGGTGACTAACAAAAAAAGATATACACCAAAGGTTGGAAAGACTGGCTGCATTTCGATATAGAAGAGCATCGCAGTGTAAACGACCACACAACAAAACCAAAACCTGAGGGGGAGAATAGAATGTTAGACATCAACCAAATTAAACTTGCACCAAAAGCAAAGGCCTAGGAAATAAGGTGTAAAGTTATATATGTATACGTTAAACAAAGCCAAATATTTTATGACAATTATACGTTTATTAATGTATGTAAATTTGTAGGTACTACCAGTGCGTCATTGATTACTAGATGAATTATTTAATTACGAGTATTGATTACATTATTTGGTTGAGTAAAATATCTTTTGGTAAAGTAAAGTTTAATAAACGTTTGTGAAAGTTTTGCCAGTTGACAATTCTGATATGTTGTGTTTGATTAGGATTTTTGAAAACTCCATGGGTGGAAATAATAAGTTGTGAAAAAAGATTAGAAATTGTCGGAAGTTGGAGAGGGCTGTTTGGGCGCCAACGGAAAATGCGATTTTAAGTATAGTAAGCCCAGTGACAAGCGATTGACAGTATTCGGATGAGTCTGGAGGGATTGGAATCCTGTGTTTGGTACGTAATTCCGTATAATTGTCATAAAATACTAACCAAATATTGAGGTTAATTCGCTAAAATGATTGTAGCCGATAGCTAATGAGTATTTGTAAATGGTAATCACTAGTTAATTTGATAATTAATATACGATCCTAATAATTATCTTGATTGTTTTTACTGCCTTCTTTCTTATTGGTAAAGAAATTATTGTGAGATAATAGGGTTACTGTTATTGTAATTTAATTATTATATTTGATAACTTATTAGATAACATACACTATACCAGTGTTATTAAGGCTCATGGCCGGTACTATTAAAAAAAACTCTGAGAAATACTCTACAACCATTTCAAAAATCTCACTCATAATGAAAATTAATGACAGTCTATCAAATTGAAAAACAAATAAATGATTAATATTTATTAATTATAAAAAATTTGCTAACAGCCACATTATCGAAAATATCTATTTAATACAACATCAATAATATACTTAACCATATTGCAAACAGAAATGACACTTAACCATATTATATACATTTAAAAATTATACATTACTATATAAACTCTTTATGTTAAAATGTTTAGATATATATTAAAACAAAAAATGACGTGACAAATTATGACAAATATCCGTAATTCTCGCATCATATATAGTAAAATATCCCTAAATATTTCCCCTCATTACCGCATATCATCCAGCATATAAATAAATAAGCAAAATTCATTTGTCATCAAAATTAATATTTACGTTATATGAAGATCAATTATGAAGAGCAAATAACATGTAATATATATAGAGGTAGGTATACACTTATATACACCACATAATATTGTGAAAAAATAACTGAACTATTTGTATCTGCAATAAAATTAGTACTTGAACAGTAAAAATACAAGATTTAACAAATTATAAAAATAGAAATGTAACAATATATAGTATATAAACTATATTTATGTAGCTACTTGTAAAAAGGTTAGTATAGTGTTTTTTATAATTGACTGTTTAGATGGGGTTTGATAATTTTACATTGACCGTCAGCAAAAATAAAATAATACATCTATGATTGAACTATGCCGAAAACTAATACAATTTAATATTTTGCAAGCCCTCAAATGCGGCGAATATTATTTGTCGAAGTGTTAAATATCATCGTATTTGTCAGTTTTTAAGTACTACATTACTATTCGTACACTATTATTCATAACATATTATTGATTTCAAAATCCCTATAAACTATTATTCGCATCGAGGTGTATCTAATAGTAGTTACACTTCGACTCGCAAATATATGATCCATTTTAATCAGCGATGCAAAGAAATTTAAAACAAAACCATTTTTAAAAATAACAAAATTCCGAGCATAAACAACATCATAAATAAAATAACATCTAGCTGGTAATTGTAAATTTAATTATTTCAAACTGCATATATACTTATAGGTATGCGTATAATTAAATAAACACGGGATTCTATATATTATATTGAATTGTGCAAGGAAGCGTGCACTTTTATAATTCTGAATCTTCTAAGCCGATTATAGAAAAAACCAAAATACTGAAAATATCTGTTAAAATTCCTAATACGATTCTTCAGCTATTGTTATCGATAATCATGTTTCAGAACTAACACGACGTTTCACATAATTGTTGAGATCCATCTTGACGATTCGGTTGCGCAACTAAAGAAATCCACTATTGTGAAAGTCAGCTCAATCTATCAGAAATGACGGGGTATATATTATGATATTTTAATTATGGCAATATTATCCGTGAATAAGCAATTTAATAATATTTGAGGAAATATATATTATAAGAATGATATCATAACGGAGATGATGCCAAATAACTAGTTCTAGATGATGCCATATCCTGTCTTTTTGTGTGTAAACACATTAATTGTTAACAAGACATATATTTTTAAAACGTTGCTACTTTTAATCCTTAAAACAAACAAAGCAACAACTTCCCTATACCCACATTATATTGAGACATAAAATAAAAACATTTATGTAGCCTGAATTCTAATTCTAAAACTTATTATCGCATCACAAAATTTCTTTAACGTTTTATATATTCATCTTTTGTCCATCCTTGATATATTAACTGGTGTTAGACAAGAAGTAGAACGTACTTCATGACCGGGATATAGTGAAGATCAAGTTCTTCAAGGACAGCATTGAGGGTCTTGACTGCCCGCTTAAGGACACTTGTGTAGGCAATGTCGAAAGTGTAACCCTTTTCCTTAAGCATTTTCCCGGCTTGAGTTGCCTCCTCATTGCCATGAGCTGAGAGGTCAGCATCGTGCCAACCACAGAATCGGTTTGCTTGGTTGTACTCACTCTCACCATGGCGAACAAGAACAATACGATAGGTGGCCATTTCGTCTATAGGTGGTCTTTCAGTAGTCCCTTTGCTAAGCTCGTCAGGACTTCTAAATAGGAGATGTAAGCAAGCAAGAAGGAGCTAATAAATATAAATTGAAACTCAGTCAATTAAATATTTTATAAATATATCATTAGAATAATATAATGCTTTAAACATAATAAATAACATCAAAATTGTAAGTAATGCATAAGAAATAATTCCGCACTATATTCATGAAACTGTTTAATATTATTTCTGATAAATTTTAAGACTTAGCTAATACAGTAAGTAGTA
This sequence comes from Invenusta paracnida, assembly GCA_036023295.1. Classification (NCBI taxonomy): domain Eukaryota; kingdom Metazoa; phylum Platyhelminthes; order Proseriata; family Coelogynoporidae; genus Invenusta; species Invenusta paracnida. The sequence goes on along the minus strand of JAYRBW010060416.1, from coordinate 4,898 downwards.
GTATATTTGGCTAATTCATAGTTTTATAATTAATTAGAAAATTCAAATGATATTATAAAATCAATGAATAGTAACAAGGTATTGAGAATTACACAAACATAAAACAGTATGGTAAAAAAATACATAATTTGAATAAAGATCCAAATAAAGAGAAAAGTCAAACAGTTTAGAATAAACATTTTAATATATTAATTTTTTTAATCAAAATCAAATGTTTTTGTCATAAGGCATTTGACTTCATCAGGACAAAATAAGCACTATTAATAGTACAGATATAAACAAAATTTTTAAAATTTTAGAGAAAAGGGCACCAGAGTTGAACAAATGAGAGCAGGTTTATGGTATCTAATATGAATAGCTTCTTTAACCCTTATCTACCAGAAGTGGGGTGAGGTTGATCAGTAACATTGTATTACTTAAAATTATATGTTTTATTAAAAATATCTATTACTAATACTATATATGTTTAAACAAATCATTCACACAAAACAAATAGTGCATATATTTATGTAAATGTATAAGTTGTTTTCAAGAAAATAATAATTTTATCCGGGGTGCACATGCACATGCACCCCACTTCCGGTAGTAATGTACATAAAAATGCAAAAAATAGAATAAATGATAGCAAAAATGGATATATTTAGTGGAAACAATTGTCAGTGGACATGATTGAACCTCTCATTCAAATACAACTGGCATACTTAAAAAATACTAACTGGAGTGGAGTTTCCCAAGTGACAAAGAAATCATTTAAACTACCCAGATTTGATGTGACTGCTCCCCATGCCACAGCTGTGCATATTCCTCAGAATACTGTGAAACAGTGCACTCTGTATGGACAACACTGTGACTAAAAAGTGTGATTATTCTGTGGAAAGTGTTCAGAACCATCATGCCAGAACACAAACATGACATTGTGTGTACACATCATGCAATTGTGTAATGAACAGGTAAATACCTACAAAACAATGACAATAATAATACCTATATGTATACATTGTCATACTATGTTGCCAATAATTGTGTAATATGTACAGGTAAATACCTATAAAACAATAACAACAATAATACCTATACCTTGTCATATTAATCTATTATATATGCATAAATAAAACGATTTTGTGGATAATATTTGTTTTACAATACTCAACAAGGAAACATGTTGCTATTTCAAATTATCATAGTAATATATGCAAAATTAAATTATTATTAATTACAATAATAAGATGAGTGACATTAAATAGATTTAAAGATATTCAAAGTGATCTCCATGCATAGCTTCACACTTTATAGATTCTGTGATACATTATATATACACTGATGGTTTTCTGCATAACATTTGAAGGTATAGCATTCTATGCAACAGTTAGGGTTTTGTTTTAGATTATTGCTCAGAATTTTTTGTAGAGATGGCACTTTATTTTGACCATTGAATCTTGATATAATGCCTCTGATCATTTTCAGAACAGGTAAATTGATAAATAACAGTTTGAATTTAAAGCAAAGGAAACACAATCTTTAAGTGAGAAATTTACTTGTTGGTATGTATAATTATTTGATGAATAAAACACCATGTGTCTATACCATTAGCATTGGTTAATGATCAATTAGAATTTCCCAACAGTGCATATGTATTTATATTCATGATTATGAATGCAGGGTTCCTACCAGCTTTTTGAAAAAAATATCCAGGAGAAAACAGAAATAATATCCAGGAGATTTTTTTTATTAATAACAATGGCCTCCACCTCCCCTTAAGGGCCAACATCAATTTGTATAAACATAATTTTCTAATAGTATGTATTTTACAGAAATATAAACTAGTTTTAGTATTAACTGTTTTGACCCAATAGCCATCCAATCCTCCCACTTTATTAAATAAAAAGCAGGCTGATAGGCACATAATTATGATCAACAAGTATATACATAGGTATATATCAATATATATTGTAACAACATAGGTATATATATATAATATTAAAGTCAGATTATAATGGCAGCTTAATGCAAATTTAACAGACTGAATTAGTTTGGCAGTAATAGGAACATTCAGTATACTACCTCCATAGTACCTGATATGATGACACCTGGCTTATAATGTATATTTAAGTCTCTTTATTTTATTTTCACAATCATCTAGTTATTTTCTCTCTTCAGCAAGTCTTGACTTCTCTCCTTCAATTGCATGCAGCTGTAAATCCAGCTCTTTCTTACACTTTTTAGCAGTATTGTCTACTTCAACCTTTTTTTCTTATCAGCAACGGCAAATTTATGGCAGCTTGATGCAAATTTAACAGACTGAATTAGTTTGACAGTAAAGTATACCATCTCCATAGTACCTGATACCATAGTAAACTTCAAACTGAGCAACAACTGACTCCTCCTTCAAATTTTCAATCAAAATGTCTTTATATATTGAAAATCCACTTTCTACTGCAGCTTGTCCATGAAACATAACTAGTACTTTTCTGGTAATAATCCATAAATAAGAAAAATTAACATCTGACTTTGTCAACATAGAATGTATCAAGGCAATTTTCATCAATATCAAATGTTTTAAACTTCTCCTTCACAGATGTAGACCTCACAAAGTTGGAATATTGATACTTTGCCCCATCAGCCACTGAATCTTCAATCTGTTCAGATTCTAAAAGCTCTTCTAAAAGAATTTGGAATCTGTTGATACATACACTACAGTATCTGTTTTCTCCAAGATGGTTGTAGGTGATAAATCTGATGCTCCCTTAATGATGTGGTAGTTAAGTGGACTGTGTTCAAATAACTTTTTTGATACACCAATAAAGAAATTGTGGCAGCCACCATAAAATTCAAGTTTTAGGAATAGACCGCTTAGCATCAAATCATAATGTCAGTATCTATGGCTTGTTTTAACTTAGGCAATCCAAGTTTTAAATAAACTGTTTTCATTTTCCTAAAAGAAGAATGGTATTCATCTATTGCAGGTCTTGTAACAAATTGTTTCAAGCAGTTTTGTAACAATACAAAAGAATGGCATTCAAGAATGGTACTAATGGTTTTTCATTCTGGAAACTTCTGAGAAAGGGTTTAAATTCAGATGTGATCAGTTTGAAGAATTCTAATTTTGCTTTGCACCATGGCATACATCTTCTGTGGCCTTTTTTATTATAGCAAATGACTCAATAACTGGTTTTGGTTTCACTTGAGAACAATATGTTTTCACATGATCATATACTATTACAGCACGTGTACAAAAACTTTGATTTTTAATGGCAGCTCATTTGAAATTAAAATTATCAAGATAAAGTGTTTTGAAATTATAAATATAATACAAACATGTTTTATTAATTTTTATTAAAATGATCAAAATTAGAAAATTTATTAAAACTAAAAGTATTATATCATTATCAAATAAATAATTTTTTTATTACAATCTTTAAAAAAATTGTTTTGAAAGTTAAAAAATGTTTTTGTTTGAAACTAGCAATAAAAAATATTCAGAAGATAGTAGGTATCCAGGTAGTTTTTTATCCAGCAGATATCCAGGATTGGTAGGAACCCTGTGAATGGTATAGTATAAATTTCCCAATGCTGTTCAAATATCAATGCCTAATATGAATCATGGTGTATGTATCATGATGCAAGTTTATTGTTTAAATCAAATATTCAACTGTCCTAGGACCTAGGACTAGCCACTAGGGCATAGAACATAAGATATGTGATAAAGAACTTCAGACTGACAGCATAACTTGTAAAACTCAATTACTTTTTATGTTTGTCCGCTTGTAAAAGCCACATATTGCTTCCAATCTAATTGATTTGTAATTATATAAAACTGTTTTACTCTCAGTCTCAATCAGTGCCGTGGCGAATTATTGAAAACAGTAGTTTACATAAACAGAGCGCTTAGCAACGACTTAATAATAAAACATGAAAACAATACAATAACTAATATTGAAGTATGACATTTATTTAATTTATTAATAAAAGCTTATATCAGAAACATACCGATTGTACTTCGTCACGTACAAATATACGTACCCTAGATACGAAAGTATTGATGAAAATAACCGCTTTCTGTAGTTATTTAAAACAAATAATATAGCTCGGTTCCTAAAAAAATATTAATCATCTAATATATACATATTTACATATCTCATATATATTTATATATTATTATATATTATTATATAACTATTATAATATATACTAATAATACTCAATTGAAATATATTATCTATGATATTTATACGAAAGTACTGTTTTGTTTATTTATATAATAAAATGATTGTAAAAATGTTTCATTATTAATTATAACGCACATTCAGTAATTAAAAAGATATTCTAGGCTTTTTTATTAAAATATAAAATATAACCGATGAAATGTATTATTAATACAACGAAATTATTAAACTAAACTTATAGACTACACAGGATGCGGTGGTCAAGTAAAACCTGGTCCATCTAGGAGTACTATAAATTCAAACTACTTAAATGAAATGCAGACATAGGGTGGTATGCTAAATCTACACTCAGGCCCGTATTCATAGTCGTTACTTGAAGTAACACTTTAATCTTATTCAAATTCATAAACATTTCCTAGTGAAGTTTTACTTGAGTAAGTGGAACTTCAGTAAGTAGCGATTTCAACTGCAAAATTCAAATAATCTTAAATTTTGTAAAAAATGGCACAAAGATATTTTTTGATAATGACAAAAAACTATTTCATCTACTAATAAATGAAAATAATTTTGTGGAAAACAATGAAATCTGACAAACAAACTGTTCAGAAAAAATATCAAGCATGGCAAAAAATAACTAATCAGTTTATAATGCTGATGTAATATCGGCACCAAGAACACCCAAAGAATTAAAAAAGCTGTGGGAGAATATGAAGTTTAAAGCAAAAACTGCTTATG
>JAYRBW010060415.1:0-10772 GCA_036023295.1 Invenusta paracnida | reverse complement strand
ATTTTTTTAATATACCTAACTGGGTGGTCTTTGCCCAACCAGTATGGTATTGGGCAGTATACTCAACTGGTCGCTAACAAATGTTTAATCCTCCTAGTATGGTACTGGTCAGGCTCTAATCCACCCAGTTAGGTATTTTTTAATATACCTAACTGGGCGGCATACTCAACTGGTCGCCAACATATATATATATATATACCTACAAAGTTAGTTAGGTATACAAGTTGTTATTTATAAATTTATAATTATGTAATAATATTATATTTTTTATATTACTATAGTCTGACTTACATTCAAACATAACCATATCAAAATATAACCACATCAATATAAGTGATCATTGATGAGTTGTATATACAATGTCAATTTTCTAACATGTGGACTCTCATCTTTTCTGGCTTAATAAAACAAAGTAACCAATTTTAACTGACATTACATGTACATCCCATGAATTTTTTCTATGTTATTACATTTTGGCTTGGATATGTTTTGATGCAGTTACATTTTGGCCTGATCCCTATAGTTTAATGTATCATAAAATTTATTTATAGTGCAACCACACTACTAATATAAGGTAACAATTTTTTTTATTATGCAATGATTATTTGCAAGAAAAATATTTTTTTTCAACATCCAGTAGCCCTATATTTCATATTATAAAGGTAGAGACCATCAGTAACAATAGGCAGTCTCCAGTTACTTTTAATATATCACAAATGAACTTAGTCATCTACAAGTACAACATCCCACTAACCCTCAATTAGTCACATAGTCATAGTACATTACTTTAAATAGAATAATTTACAGGAATTTTTATAGTATGGTCACACTCTAAATAATGTCAATGCTAATGTGTATTATCAGTCTGTCAGTAATGGTGATTCTAAAAAAGGCTAAGCTAGCATTAAAAATAAAATACCTAATGTTTTTATTTATAATTTAGAGAATTAAATAGTTATTAAACATAGATGAGCATTACATTATTAGGTCAGTCTACTCTATTGTACTAAAATTATAATACAAATTAAATTAATCCAATTTCATTTTTAACTATGTCATGCAGGATGTCCACCCCCTTGAATGTGCTTAAATTTTGAAAATATCCTCAAATTTTAGAAATTTTAAAAATGTCCTCGAATTTTGAGTCTACATATATCTATTTAGAATAATTTTTTATATGTGTTATTTTATGATGTTCACCACATTAATCTAGACCAACTATATTATATTAACTTAAAAAATATACATGTCATGTTTACTAAAAATAGTGGTAATATTTGTCTCCTTGAATTTTTTTTGGCCAAAACAGTGGACACCCTGGACATGTTTTATCTTAACAGATTCTTTTATCAGAGATGTCACTTTATTTGATAAAAGCCATCAGCACTAGATAGTATTATAAAGTAACTGATATTTGACTAGCCATTCAATCAATTTGTCTAGATCATGGGCTAACACAATTACAAATAGTTGGATAATTTAGACTTCATGAATCTTCATTAAGAATGACATCACATTATAATATGATATATCAGCATATGGCAGGATGTGGTCAACCCCAATTTATTTTGAAATATAGCAAAATTAACAAATCAAATTATATTTAAATAATTTTAAAATGTTAGTTTATATTTAAAATAGTAGACCCAAAGGCAAAAATTACCCATTATTAAAATTATTCATATCATACATTAACTATTTCTTATATCACCACTAATGAATGAGAGAATATTATATGTTAAAATAATTATTAATAAGTAATAATAGTATCAGTATCAATCATTGACATTAACCAATTTTTTATTTCATATTTGAATAGCTAAAAACAAATGTTTACTTTGAAGATTTATTCATTAAGACTAAGTAGGTCAGCTACTCCTTTCATTCCAGCATTAAATAAACAAACACTCATAAGTCAAAACCCCATTATATACTGACTCACAGAATCAGAATATTACAGAAATATTGATTCTAAGAGTCAATTTAATAATAACAATAACTACATCTCAGCTAATGGTAAGGAGATTAAAAAAATATGCTAATTTTATGCTTAATATAATATGCCTATATATACAGGGTGCTTGAAAGGTCATGCAAGATTTTAAAAACAGTTTTATTATGTTATATACAAGTCATAGGATATTGATTATTATAGTCAATTTTATGGTTATTATACAAGTCATAGGGTATTGATTTATTAGTCATCTCTATGACTCCCTATTCTAGATATAGCAATATAAAATGTTAGTATCATATTTTGAAAAAATAGCATTATTACTACTGTACAGCAATATAATAGCTGAAAATTCACCCAAAAACATTCATTACTATTTGGAAGCTTCAAGTCTTGGTTCCATTTTTTAGACTAGTTATTATCCTCCAGAGAAAATTCAATACTGCTTGCATGCAAGATTATCTTGCAAGAGCATCTGGTTTTATAGAATCTTTATCAGCATAAAATTTTATTACAGCAAAACAGTACTACTTATTATATAGCTTGCTTCACTCTATGGTTCTTCCAAATGAATAATATCACCCTTCTACCATGACTTCCAAGTTATCCAGATCTGATATCCAGTTAGAATCTCTGGGACTACTTTTAGAAGTAGTTAGGCTAATGCATGCGAAAGTTACCTATATACCTATGTAATTAACTGTAACTTTTCTTTCCAGCTATATATAAAGATTAATAATACCTTATTTTAAAGTTCTCCATCATATCTAATTACTAGATAACATTCAGGTTGCTGGATTATATAGATTTTTAAATTCATTAACTTTTATGCCAAAAACGGGTGAACATGCATCTTTTTAACTATGTTTGAAATAGAATTTATAGTAAGAAGTACACTTTTCACATTTGTAGCATATATATATAATCACATAGTATAAATGTCTACTTTCTAAAAAGTTATAGCATATTTTTTTAACTTGTATATTAATATATATTTTTTAGGTTGTATAATTATTTTAAATTAAAAAGTCTTTATGAAAAGTTTTAAGCCTTTTTTATTACATTTATATTCATGGGTAAAAAATATTTGTTTTTAAAGTAAGTTTAAATTATCATTTCTGGTATAGTTTTGTTGTTTTAAATGTTTTCTTTCGAGATAGATACAATAAAATGAAAACATTTTTAATTTTTAAAGCAGAACAATATAAAATGCATAGTTTACATGTAAAAAAGTCACTTGTCCCATACAACAAATTGTTATGTCTAAAAAATCATTTTAAGAAAATATCATATTAAATAATATTGATGTTGATTTTTTGTATGCTTAGCTATGTAACATCTAACATCAGGTGAAAGATCCCATACCTAAGATTTTGAACCCCTACATATTGTTGATAAATGTATAGACCAGTTAAATAACATGCCACACATTGAAAAGGAGTTATATAAGTAGAGTTAAAAAATTATGGATCTGAATGTATATTTTTGTTGTGCTTTATTACCTTTTTTATGTGGAAGGGTGACTAGGTAAAATAAAACTTTAAATGCAGTTGAAAAAATATTTCTATTTTGTTGGTATTTTGAAAGTTTAAATACACCAAATATGAAGTAGATATTTAATTATGACATTCGTGAATAATGGATTTTATTTTGGTATCTAGGTAAACTACAATTTAGAAAAGATAAATGTGTGTCCATTTGTAAGCATTTTTTGTAACATACATAAGATTTTTAACCCTGGTTTATTTTGATTCTTGTATAACTAAACTAATTCACAATTAATAAAACATTAGAAAGGGGTAATTAGTAGAGTTATATAATGAAATTGTTACATGGGTATTTTTATTAGTATACTCAAAATATTCTTATTTACAGAAGGAGATACATTTTAGGAAAATTTAAGTTTTGATGCATATCAAATTTCCAACAATATTTTTGTGCTTTTTAGGGATTAAATGTGTCAAATAGGTAATATTTTTTGTGAAAATTGTTTATAATTTATTTTGGTAGATGTATTTTGGAATTTAGAATAAGATACATGTAATGAATTAAATATGTTAGAACTTTTCTGTCTCATATGTAAGATTTGTAACTCATTGTATATTTGTATATCTGTACAAACCAATAATGTGAAAAAACAGAAAATTTAAATAATATTTTGAACTACTTGCTCTTAGATTCTTTGAAGATGTCTTAATCATAAAAACATAATATATTCAGGGTGTTTGTTAAAAAATGAATTAAGACCTTAAATTAGCTTAAAATAGGATACTAGGGGGTCAAAGGGACTAACATAAAAGCAAATTAGAATGAAACTGAAAAAGACAATAGAAGAGAATGAAGACTTTAAAAACAAATTAAGAATTAGTGATAAGTAATAATACAAAGAGAGATGAAAAAATCAAGGTTACACATACGTTTGGTATAAAAAACATTCATCCTAAAAGAGAATACATTGAAAGAAGAACTACAATCTACTCTAGAACTCCCACTCTCCAAATATTACAATCAAATCCATTTTTTTAATTCTAGGTTGTGCTATTTAGGCTTTTATTTCAGATTTATAGTGTCTTTCAAGGTGTAAAAAAGCATAGCATTTTCAATATTAATGTATGTATCATTGTCTACTTGTTTTTGTATGTTCTATTGTTCCTTATAGATGTGGATTTGCAGGAGAACCCAGTCCAAGATTTATTTTACCTACTTTGGTAAAGAAAACTAGAGTTGGCGATGTGAGTTTTTCATTATTTATTTAACAATTTATTTCTTCCTCGTTATATAAATTTGTACATAATTGAATATAAGGACCCTTTTACTTAATTTAAGTAATTTTACTATGAACATTTTATATTCATTTCTATATTTTTCTTTACTTTAAAGCCATTATAGTTGTATATCGCTCATAAACATTACCTTTATTCATTTAAGGACCACAGAATTTCAAAGCTTTTATCAGAGTATAAAAGTAAAGAAGAATTAAGAGAGCTACTTATTGAATTCTTTCATCAGCTGTACTACAGGTTTGTAGATAATCTATCTCAGTTTAATTTTATGTGTATTATCTGCCACAATTTATATTTTTTAATATTATATATTTGCAATCCTTTTTCAAAACCAGATACCTTTTGGTCAACCCCAAAGATCGGCGAGTAGTTATTGTGGAATCAATTTTGTGTCCAACAGAATTTAGAGAACAATTGGCTCATGTTATGTTCCATCATTTTGAGGTAAATGGATTTCTATGTTTTAGTGTATACTATAAACTTCATAAGAATTATGTTAAGTTCTTTAATTTTTAATGTATAAATTTTAATGTATACTATAAACTTCATAATAATTATGTTAAGTTCTTTGATTTTCAGTCTTCGATACACTATATTTAAAAATAGTCTGCTATTTTTCTGCTATTATGGTGATATATACTTTAAGTCGTGTATGTAATTCATCAATGGCTATAATTTTATATAGGCTCAAAGTTGATGAGTTCAAAAATACAGATGTTTACCACTTTATGAATCTGGTTTAATCTTTTTTATATATATGTCGGTCTATATTGTTGTATTATTTTAAACATTTTTATCTTACTGTTGTATAAACCATGTTGTTAGTGTATATTTTTAAGACGAAGTAATAGAGTTGAATGCGAAAATCATCCTAACACTCCAATTAGCTGAGGTGCTCCTAGAATTAATTTTCTTAAAACAACAATAAAAGTGGTTTAAAACTTCATTTAGTTCGATTAGTCCATTTATAATGTATTTTTTAGTTTTGTTTGATATTTTATATAATTATTTTCAAGTTTGTTAGAGGAGCTTCACAATCTAAGATTTTTTGCATTCCACCCTTCATAAAATAATATTGATTTGAATGTATGTTAATAAAATTTATATAGATTTTATAAATTCATGAAATATGAATTAAAAATATATATATATTTATTTTTTTAACTTGTACTTATGTTTTTGTGTACTAAACATTGTTTCTAGAAATCCGTCCTTTTTCATTATTCCTTTGCGTCTTTTGCTCATTTTATTTGCTTTATTTTGACTTTAAAATCTTTCTTTTTATTGTTAAATTTTAACTTTTGTTAATGATTATTTCAATTATGTAATGATTTAAATGCAGAAATTATTCATTTGTTTACAAAAAGCCGTTTCTTGGCTGTCAACCTCTAGTGGTTGATTGTGTAACTCCTATATCTGCAAAATGAAACTCCGCGGTGGTTTTGCCCGCTGTTTATCGAGAGGTATTTGATTTACAGTGTAAGTTTTCCACTACATGACTAAAATAATATGTGTTCTACTTGTAGTATTAGACTGTTTCTTTCTATATTTTTATGATTTTATTTCCAATTACTTTATAGTATTATACCTACATACATTTACTTTAAACATGCAGAGCTTTATATTTTCAATAATGAATTATTTTTACCAGCTGCCAACTTAATGTTAACTGGTTGGTATTGCATTTTTTAACTCTGCTAAATAAAACTCTACGGTGGTTTCGCTCGCTGTTTATCGAGAGTCATTTGATTCACAGTGTAAGTTTTTCACTACAGGACAATATTTGATATCCTAATTGTTAGGGTTTTGAAAGATGCAAACTTACTCTCAAAATGTTATAATTTTTCTGTGTTTAGTTATTATATTTTTCAGTTCTTAGTAATCTTTTTCGTTCCAGATTTATTTTCAATATAATTGTTCACAATTTTTTATGTAATCGTTTATTATTTGAATAGGTTCCATCGCTCCTGCTTGCACCGGCCCATCTCGTATCGCTGTTTAGTCTAGGGGTGCAAACTGGTTTAGTCTTGGATTGCGGTTACAAAGAAGCACTTGTTATTCCAGTGAGGAACATAAAATACTTTTCATAAACGTTTTCAACTGAAGGCATCGTATTTTTATGTCATAATATTATTAAATCGTATACAGATAACACGATATCTTGAGCCTTACATTTGAATAAAATTATTCAGTAGTATTTAAACAAATCTAAAACTAGTTTCATGAAAGCCGACAATATTACATTGTAATATTGAAAAATACGGATATTTTTTACATGCGACACTTGTTCAACTCATTGTCGCTTATTTTTGATTTGATAATTATTTTCAACCCTGATAAAATTTATTATCTACAAAGGTGATCAATTTTATAGTTTCAAGATTTCTGGGTAGGAGATTTTGAGTTCACTTTATTTCCTATTTGTCATAGGTTTATGAAGGTTACCCTCTTTTAAGAGCATGGCAGTCAGCACCGCTAGCTGGCAAAGCAGTTCACAAGTAAGTGCTCATAATTTATTTAAAAATTTCGTTTATAAACGGTCTTTGAACTGAATGTTTTGTAGGCAATTGAATAGACTCCTCTTAGAGTCAGCTACTGTGGTAGACGATTCTGGCAACGCTCAGCCATTTTCTGATTGCAAAGGTTTGTAATTTTAATACTTTATTAAGTATATTTTTTTAATTGTATTAAATATCTATTTTTTAGATCCTCTGACCGATGATACACTGGAGGATATTAAAGGTATTTCTTTTACGAGTACTATTATGACACTGCCTTGCTACATCTCCGTACAAGTATTCTGTTCTTCTTATATTTGTTTTAATTTTCCTGATGCCACTGTACTTAAACATGCATCCTTTATATACGTCAAACCCTTTTATAATCTGCAACTGCGCTGTTAAGTTCTTGTACTTCATAAAATTCACTTGAAATACTTTACTTGTTCAACAATACTCTATTAAAATTATTCCTGTCAATCGAGTCTTTTAGTTATGTAATATAGTTTCGTTTATTTTTCTCTCTTTTTCTGTTTAAATCGTATACATGTTTATTATTTTTCATCTTAAATTCTATAACCTACAATCTTCGTCTTTTAACGCCTTAATATTCTTAATTATGATATCTTTTAGAAGATATACCCCACGTTTCACAAATTTTAACTTCGCGCTACTGTAAAGTTCTTTTGTGTCCTTGGTGTGAGTGTACCTCTTCGACTTCTTTCTATTTTCTATAAGTTAAATTTATAACTTTTCCCCCAATAATTAAGTTCGCTCATGTTTCGTGACCCCGATGTCACGCGCCAAGCAGTGGTATCGGGCTGACCTTGCCCAACAGGCAGGCATTGCCTCCACAGAGACCGTTGAGCCACCAGCTGTAAGTCAGCCGAACTTCCAGTACCCCCTGCCCTGTTCAGGCCAGATCACGATTCCCAGTAAATTGCGCGAGATGGCTACTGAGGTGCTCTTCGAGTTGGACAATGATCAACTCACGATTCCGGCACTTCTCTTAGATGCTCTTTTAGCCTGTCCAATTGACATCAGAAAGTGAGTAGTTGAATATAATAGTAAGCCTTTTTGCACATGTATATTAATATTAACTGCAAATATTTTTTTCCAAATTATTTGATGAAAATGTGAATCGGTTGGGAAATAATTAATTTACGCATGCCAAGGCGAGAGTCATTTGATTATAATTGTTTTTATTAGACTATAATTAATTCCTTATATGTATATAGGGAAGCGGAATCAACATAGTTCAATTAATGTGCCTAGTTTAGCCTTGTTTGTAATTAGTAAAGCTTTACTCATTTGCTTGTAGACTAACACTAAAGAATACGTATGTATATCATAGTATACAATGATTTATATTTTAACAACACATCAATTCACGATTATGTTAAATTTGTGCGTTAAAAATTGCACATAGTTTATCCTGCTTTTGGTTCGGCAGGCTTTTTTGGCTATTTTTCATGTCTTAAAATGTATGTGTGATTGCTTCTATTATACTTCAATTCTGAACTGTCTTTAAGTTTATGCGCACCTCCTGATTTGTTTTGTATTCTTATTATTAACTATACGTTTCATTGTAGGAATTCCAGTTAGCTATCTTAATGATTGGTTATACCTGCTTCGTTAATTTCACTTCAATACAATTATTTATGATATGATCATCGTAGTAGTATAAAACATACATAATGTATTATAACATACATTATTATGATATTATGATAGTTGCATTTATGAGGTGCCCTTTAGTTTTGAAAGGCGCACTTTTACGTCATTTTACACCCAACCGAAAATTGCAACACCGGCCCTGCAATATTGATTGAAATATGTACAAATTAAATTTTTATAATTTTTGTTAACGTGAATAACGTCATATGCAATATTAGTACATATAATTACATTTGGAACTGGTATTCACACTAAATATTTTGTTATATAATGGTTAGAAACACTATTTTCATCCTCTTTGTTATGAAAGGAGTAAAGAAGAATTGCAATGTTTTTTAATGTATTATAAATTATTCACTACTACTGCGTAATAGTGAATTTGCGTTTACTGCTGCTTAAAAATATCTGTAATTTGAAAATGTTTTTGTTTTCGTCCTTTTACTTTTTTTGTTATACATATACCATACCGAAATAAATATAATTAAAATTAGAAGCTATTTTTTAAGCTGTTTTTTTTTATTTATTACTTTGATATACTACTAAACTTTTCTCCAGTAATATAACTTGTTATATACAATATAATGTTACGCTTATCCAACAAGTTATCTGTAATAATTAAATATATTTTCAATTTCTATTACAATTTTTTTATATGTAGTTTAATTAAAATTTAAAGGTAATTTTTTAAATGCATTATTTTCATATCGACTGTGACTTAACTAGTTTATATATGTATGTCTACATGTATTGCCTATGTATTGTCTACAGAACTAGAAGCAGTTCGAACAAGCTTATCAACGAATTGAGTTTATTTACTTAGAGTTGATTTTAGATAATTTTTAGAAATTCTCTTTTAATATTAAAATTGTGTCTCGACTTAAAATAAAATTAATATTTACTTTTAAATAGGTTTTCAAAAATATGGAGATGCCGGGGTTCGAACCCGGGGCCTTTCACATGCAAAGCGAACGCTCTACCGCTGAGCTACATCCCCAACGTGTTTCATGCATAATATAAATGAATTTTATATGATTTTGTATTTAATATTATTAAGGATTTTGATTTCATTAAAGCTTAGTACTTATCTTTAGGTTCATATCTCTGCCTCCGCTAAATTTATTAGTGGAGGCGTTTTTTGGCCTCTATTCAGTATGCCATGTTCTGATTTCATATATATTATAAGTTAACATAAATTAATATAACTGTATGTAACAGTGTCAGTAAGGCCAAGGGAGTTATTTAATGTTATACTCAATTTCTATCTAAAATCACCTTCATATTTGTAATTCTCTGAGGCAAATTACTTCATTTGTATCTTTAGTAAGGCGTGTGTAGGTGTTCTAATTAATTTTTTTGGCTAAAAACAGGATTAATTCTGTTTGGTTTTTTTTTTGCACAGTATCTATGTAGTATTTGTGATTTTCTAATCTACGACGATAGACTTCAAATATATCACTCAAATTCTTTATCTAAATTCACGAAATATCTTTTTTAGAAATTTGGCTGAAAACATCCTTTTAATTGGAGGTACTTGTCATTTACCTGGGTTTAAATCCAGGGTAAAGGAAGAACTCAACGATATGCTGACTTTGCCAAAATATGAAGGATTGGCCATCAAAACATTTAAATTTCATTCGCCACCTGGACATGATAATTACATTGCTTGGTTGGGAGGTTAGTATATTTAACTACCAATAAACACCTACATAATAATGTATACAAAATTAATTATTTCGTTGATTTTGATTCAGGTTGATCGACTAATTTGACATAACATATACTGTATGGATTGAAAAAACCACTTGAATTTAAAATAAAAATATTTTTAATAGGAGGTCCGAGCTTTCGATGCTACTCGCA
>JAYRBW010060414.1:0-10773 GCA_036023295.1 Invenusta paracnida | reverse complement strand
GAATAGACCAAGCCAAGAACAAGAGCGTCAGTGATTAGCTTGAGAGATGCTAGCAGCTCTAGTCATTAATGCTAAGGGGAATAAGCCTATTTTTAACCGTTAATAAATCAGGCTAGAAAAATAATTTTTGGTCTCAGAGTAATCACCAATCGCTAAGGAACAAAATGCACCTAATATGAACTTTTAAAAGAGGTCAATTTCGATAGAAAATTGTTTCTTCTTCTTCTTCTTTTTTATTATTTTTATTTTTGTCAGTCAAGTTGATTGATAAGGACGTTTTATTGTAAAATATCTACATAAAATTTATCTTTTTAGATTAATCACTGGAATGTTATCAATAAATGCAGTGCAACAGTCTTACCTATCAATATGCAAAGAAATAAAAGCGCAGATTTATTTAAATGAAAATAAAACTAACTACACGCTAGACAGAAAATCATATGAGATTAAATCAAAATGTAACTATTTCGAAACAAAGTGAACAATTTCGATATGGAAAGATATTTCTAGGTTTATTTTGATAAAAATGTTTAATTTCCATATTCAAGCGTTTAAACTAAAATAGAAAAAATTGTGTATAACTCCTGCTATTTAGAAAAGACAATTCCTTTGGAATTTAATCATATGAGAAAAATCAAAACGACGAAATATGCAAAAATATTTGTTGTACTATTTCAGAATTTTATTAAAAAAATACGTTGTATGCATGAAATTATACTAATAATGAAATATTTTCAAAAAATGAATTGATATCAAAACAAAAACGACTGCGTTGACAAAATGAAAGCCAAGAACCGAGCTCCCCAAAAGAAAAAAAACGTGGAAATTAAATTGATGTCATGAAGTCATATTCATTAAAGAAATTGATATAAAAAGGACGCCAAGATTTAAAAACAAAAAGCTAAAATGATATTGATGATACATAGTGCAGCCATCGAAGAAATTGATATAAACATGGCGCCAAGATTTAATTGTTACAATACTTTCTGTTTAAAATACATAAATGTATAGATCAATATGGAACATAGATATATGTCTAAACTGTAAAAATCATAAAAATATGACAACAAAAATTTTGAAAATTCTTGGCAATGAAACATTTTTAGAATAGCAATGAAACCCACATAAATACAAAAAGTGGTTGTTTTAAGTAAGAAAATTTTATAACATAGTAAAATAATATAATTTATACAATGGTCACGATTTTTTCATAATTTTCTTGGTGATATTTTTATAAATTTTATAGACTTTTACCTATGTTCCATATTGATCTATACATTTCTGCGTTTTAAACAGAAAATATTGTAACAATTATATCTTGGCGCCATGTTTATATCAATTTCTTTGATGGCTGAACTTCATGACATCAATTTAATTTTCACGTTTTTTCTTTTGAATAGCTCGGTTCCTGGCTTTCATTTTTGCGACTTCGTTTAATAATAATATTAATGATAGTAATCTACAATCCACAAGCAAACGAATAATTAATATCCACAAATATTCATTATTGTGTTTTTTGCATAAGTTTTGATCACAAATATATCGATAAGGAGTATTGCAATTAGATAATACGTAGGTTTTAAAGAAATGTAATTACGGGCAGAAAATAAAGCAGTCCTTTAGAGAAAAAATAAGTATTTAATTCTTCAAACTAGCAAAACGAAAACTTGGAGAATATCTTAGATTAAAGTTTGTGGAATTGGTATTTTACTCAAATTTAGTCTTACCTGGAATATCTTATCATATCTTATCAAATATTATACACACATAATACGCATAATAATCTTATAATATTAATTGAAAGTTACATTTTCAACAAACCAATTTTTGATTCCATAATATATATTTATTTGTCTTTGGAAATGTACATAGATTCAGTTATTTCATCAAATATTAGATAACAGAAATATACAACTAATATTGTGTGTTATGGAGGTGTGTTTTGAGCCATAAAAGTGATGGGAACTCAATATTCCTTTAAAAAAGAAAGTGATTAAACCAAATTGTTTAATCAATAATCCAAACAATTGGTAATTAGGAAGGTATCAAATATAATGATTATTATAATACCGATATGCAAAATGAAAACATTAAAACGTTATAAGCAATAATAATAATGATTATGGACATAGATCTTTATTGCATGTATGTAACTAATTGTTAAAACAAATGATTAGAAGAATAAATGGTACATAAGTGAGTTTTTTCTGTGTATTTTTTATTCAGTGAAAACAATAAATTTATTATTATTCCTTTGCTTTGATGCACCAAATAAACCAATAATTTGGAATTTTGACTGTTGTAATAATTGATTAATTTTATAGTATATACAAAGTATTCTTAAACCATCAGCTTATTAATTTTCGGATTTGTGATTGAAATTGAAAGAGTTTGAAAGATTTTGAACATTATAATCCCCATTTACATTCACATTCAAGAATCAGGAATGCATAGGTATGTCTTGTCAGCTACCGATTTTTTGAAATATGTCAATTGAAATGACCATTTTACAATTTTGTCAAGATATTTCTTATAATTTCTGTCTTTATTATGGGACATACTCTGCGTATATTAATAAAATGTTAACTCATAATTTTGAATTCAAACACACCTCAATCAATTCGTCTCGTATATCCCGCCCAATATTTGCATTTATTTACTAAAAGCATTTTGAGATATTTACCGGGTTGCTTAAACTTCTTCTCCTTTCCTTGTTTATTGGAACTTCCTCCTTGATAACGACGTCTCTAACGACGTTGGCCAACACACGACATCTATTTTTATCTCAACCCACAGACGCCATTCCACATGATATGTCTATTTTATGTTTTCACTTCAAATATTCGAGTTGTTTATTACATTTGTATATACCTTTTATATATAGGTACATCAACTTGTAAAGTAATCTTAAAACAAATTCCTTATTTTGTCCAATTTAAGAAGAATGTTTTTTCCTGTTTTCATATATTTATTTGGAAGATAATTCCTTTTAAATTAAAACAAATATTGATGTTTTTTCCACAGAAAATGTATGCAATCGACTGTATAAAAAAATGGCAACTGCAGTTAATGATGTCTTTGAAAGCACTAAATAGTGGCATTAGTAAAATGAAACTGACAAAAAAATATAGTCACAAAAAGAAAAGCCCGTTTGACCATATTTAGTGCGAGGTTAAAAGCAATACATTAAATACATTAATAAATACATTTACACAAACGTTATACTCATTGAACGAATAAAATAAAATAAACTTAACTATCAGCCAATTATCTGAATAATATTAAAACACAGAACTGCTAATTTGAATAATTTTTATGCAGTTCTCGGAAAATTCTTGGTCTTTCAAATCACCTTTAAATAGGCAACAATGACGATTTAGTAAACATTTGATTAAAAACATTTTTATGAAAATATCTATATCCTTATGAAAACCAGAAAATATTGTCTTGTTCGTTTTACAAACAAACTTCAGACACAAAGTAGAAATAAAGAGACATAATACTTGATTTTAATATTGCACGCCTTTTAATGTGAGGTGGAAATATTCAAAGAAGACATTTTTGATTTTTGTTAGAGTAAATTGACGAAATTGACAATATGAAATATATTAATTGTGTTAATAAAAATCTGCACGGAAGTACCTTTGTCAAAAATTTAAATACATATCATATCATCTTCAGTTGTGTCTATATTCTCAGAATTACTACTCAGATTTTAATAAAAGCGAACATTTTATTTCTTTAATGCACAGTGTAAGTTTGTCCACTATATATATGTAGTTGATATTTTTTAGAGAATAATGCAATGCAAATGATGCACAGGATATCTTTAAGATATATGTGTGTAATTCAAACCGATACATAAATAGTGTAGTTTCTAAAAAGTCCTCTTGGCGATATTTTGTATATATATATTAAAGCATTCCATCTGCATTGTAATCGTAATAATGATATGTATTTGCACACACATACCCACTCACTCTGCCCAGGTATATTTATACATACATAATCTCACTGCAAATACTGGGCGATCCGTTTTCAAAGAAAAAACAGTATTGATTTAGTAATTAGCAATGCATTGAAAGGATGTAGGAGGCAAGGTAAAGGGACCTATATAGTCAATGTTTTGTGTCCCGCAAAAGGGCCTGAGTAGTATACTTCCCATAATGCAAATAATCACATGAATAAAATAAATATACGAAGAGTCTTTATGAAAAGAAGGCACAAAAATATGAAAGAATTTATGATCTGCCTTTAATAAAGGGGGTTATGCATATTATTATTTGTAATGTCTTATATAGTCGGTTGTCATTTTGAAACACAGGTTCTATACTTACCTATAAAGGGGTGTTTGTCATGGAGATAAGAGGCGATGAGAGAGGGGGGGGGGGGATGGGAGAGGGGCACGAAGAGGAGAGAGGGATGAGAAGAGAAATACATAAAAAAAACAATTGATTTGAAACTATAATCTTATTGAAATTGCGGCCATCAGTTTGTATGCAAACAGTTAATGTGTTTTATGTCAAGGAATTCTGTGTTATATTCTCTTGACATAAAACTATATGTTTATTATTTATCACAAAACACCTATTTTAAAAAGAGAGCTTATTTAAAAAAATAATGTCTTATTTTGTTATAATATAATTTTTACTAAGAATTGTGCTTGAATTTGAGCTGTTGTATAGTTGCGCTTTAATAGTAAAATAAATTTGCAAGAATTCTGTTTTCTAAAGTATATTGCTTCAATTATTGTATTTCTTTGTACGAAATAAATGTTTCTACTTCAATATTTTTATTATTTCTTAATAAGATATTAATAGTAGCAACATTGATATATTTCACCTGTATTTCATAAGAAATATATATCATCAATGAACGTATTAATCGAATTATATATTCAACACCGCAGCATATTACACAAAAGTAATTCTTATAGAACAATTCATATAGTTGTTTATGATAAATAGTATAAAATCTTGGACAAAGAGCGTTGTTAACGTATTGCAATTCTCAGACACGCAAAAATAGCAAAAGATGTGTTAACTATATAGTCTCAAAAAACTATTAACAAAAATATTACTTTTATGGACCAACGACCAATATTAGCCTAATATTTATGTTTATGAAAACCGCAATGTACAAGTTAAAAAATATTAATTTTAAACTTATTTCGGGAAAAAAGGTGCATAATATTAAGTGAACTATAAAATAAACTAACTCAATTCATCCGTTAAACGAGGTCGTATATACAGCAATGTTAAAATAGTTACAAATTGACGTCACATTTCGAGACTCCGAATTTTCATCCCACCTCCATAAAAAGCGAAGTTTACGTGTTGAAATGCACGCTAATATAGTATAAGACAGACTGGAATAAACGTTAATTTGACTACCTTCTAATTTCCCTCTTCTTCTTATCTTCTACTTGTAGTTCCAGTATAAGTAAGTTTCTACAATTCGCCAAAACATCGATTTAAAACCGGAGCACGAGTTGCTTCAAAGATGACGTAAAGACAGGCTTCTAATAAATATATATATAACGAGGCGTGAATTTCAAAATAAGGAAGCTTTTTTGAGTTGCATGTTATACATACATGGTCATCGAACTGAATGTTTACATCATGAATAAATTATGAACAACCACTGTGTTAACTGCACTTATGCAGAACGAAGTGTTACATGGTATATCCCCCATGTTGTACATATATCAAATTGCTACGGTATATACACGTTAAGTATGCGTGCTGTTTTATTCTGCCTGTTAATGCCATAATTCTTCAATATATCCACTTATTATATCTGTAAATATTTCTGATAACTTCTAGAATACTAAATAATTATAAATTAGTCTTCTAATCCACTTTTGATATATAGAATGATTCTGGTTATATTTGTCTTATTTCAAAATAGAAAATTATTTCAATAAAGTAGCATAATACATATTATACATATCTGCTTGGTAAAATAATAATGACACGAAATTTCTCATAAAATAATACGCGCATGGTGATAAGAGATTGGAGCATTTTTTTTATAAAATACATATTTGCACAGTAATCAAGTTACATAATATATGATGGCTCATAATTCCTATGATAGCTAAGTTTAGTGTTCGGGCGTCGATCACCAATATGTAGACACAGGCCTGGATGTTTTCGCATCCAAGCACGAAGGTCGACAGCAGTACCGGTTGGCTGCAAGAGAAATAAGACAGTGTGTTCACATAAGACAACCTTTCTAACTTCCTACTAGTGTGGTTTCTGTTTTGTAAGTGTATTAATTTATTTACAACAGATAGTAAGGTCATGTTCAAACTGACATCTTTTCTCCTTCACGATTGATGGTATATAAAGTATAATTCTATGTTAAATTACGTTTTAAACTGGAGTATAGCATGTAAAATTGAGTTGGCAAAAGTGATTTTGATAGCAATTTGTGGTTTTTAAGCTGTAAATGATTATAATTTTTGAGTCAATTATAACTTCTATTGAAAGAACATTGCGATTATTATAGCTGTCTTTTCCGTTACGGATCTTTATTTGTAAAACTATGGAAGTTATTGCAATAAGGCATTTATCCTTTTGTCAGCCCTATTTGTTACAGTTTTCTAACCACCAGGCACCTAAAATATTTGCCTCGTCGTCAATATTTTCTTCGTCTCGTTCAAATTAGACATTAGATCCATTTAAAACTGTTCACTACTACTTGAATCGGAGGATATCATTCCAATTTGTAAAATAAATAAAAAATTACAACAGTCAAGAAGAAGAATGTGTAGAATCTGGACAACTATTAGCACAACAATTTCCATAAATAATCGGAAACAAAAGTAGATAGAGAAACGATGAAAGCAAATAATTGAAAATACTTGAAAAAAAAATATTTGAAAAACTTAAAAAACTTGAAAAACTTGAAAAACTTTTGAACATTTTCAGGAAGAACAGTTATGGATGCAAATATATTTTTATCTTCGTGAAAACGAGTGTCTCATTTCTGCAAGAAGCTGGAGAGAGTGCTCTTTGCCCATAACGCACACGTTATTATTACTTATAACTTGGAGCGAAGAAAGAAAACATGATTAATTAGTTGAAAAGTAGAAACTAAGAACGCATCTGCAATCAACAAAGAGAAAACTTCAGACTAAACAAACAAGTTTTGTTGCATGGTTCAAAATCGATGAAGAAAAAAGTGGACATGTTTTTTACCCCAAGACCATGATAGTATTACCCAAAATTGTCACAAAATTACTCCCAAATACTCCGCAATTAGAGCACAACATTAATTATTTTTAAGAATTAAGGCCAATGCACACTGAAAGCAGTGTAGATTTTCTGCAGAAAATGTATCGATTTTTGCTGCACTGTGACGCGTTTGGTGTAGATTGTATTTTCAACGCGCCGCACCGCGCTGCGTTCAGTGTGCATAGGTCTTAACAATCGCGGTTTCGTGATACATTTTTTGGTTATACTTCAATAGGATTAAAACTAAAGAAAATGTACATAATTTAAAGAAAATTGTCTATACAAGAAAAATTACACTTGGATAACATATAATAAGGTTACATCCGAGATACATATATAGATCTAACATGTACAACATGCATGATATTTAAAACGAAATGCACGATAAAATGCTCAATCCAGGATAGGCAGAGCAAAAAGGAATGGCATAAAACTAGAATATGTGTGTCTGAGTTTTTCAAATTTTCATCCTACCACGCATTATTATTTTTTATAATACACAATAAATTAAATTTTGAATACTTTTTTCCCGATTTTTAAATTTCATTTTTTAGATGAGAATGACTCTGCTTACCTACCTACTTTAAAAGATATCCATTTATAAGTCACTACTATATATAGCTAACGCCAACCAACTGATCAGCTTGTGAATTTTACATGTAAATGGAAGATATAATTACTATTAAAGAAACAGATGAGATTTTACAGTTCAAAAGTGGGACTACCCTGGGGCTTGCTTGTATGATAAACCGAAATCCAGTCAGAGCTATGTGATGCTTTTTACGTTTAATATTCAAGTTGCAAGACATATGTAGACAGCTGGATCTAGGTATAGTCATGTAAGAGTGATGCACGATACAATAGGTATCCGACTCTATCGACCGAAATATTAATAAAATTCTTGAAGCGGAAATTGATAAATTAATTCCAAGTTTTATCAATTAATTATTTTTCATTTTTCGTTTTCGTGCGATGATTCGTAATACGCAAAGTAACAGACAATATTTCTTTTTCACATACTTGTGAAAAACATAACTTGCATGCCTGTTAATGATATACGTTTATGCTTCAAAGTGTCTCTCAGACATTAATCAAACTGCGTAACTATTCAAATATTAAAGCAGTTGTAGCACTCACTATCGGATAACATATAAAGTTCGAATGTAAAAAGTTGTCAAGAATAGAGTTGTCCTAAATGAAAGAAATGAGAGTCCAAATGCAGCTTATTTGTTTGGTAAGTTGTAGGCAACAGGACTTAAAGTAAGTAAAGATATATCAAACGAATTCTCGTAAGTTTAAGACTATGCATAATAATTTCAATGTTTTCCCAATTTGTCTCTGCTTTGTTGTATTTTCACATTGGGGCATAATTATGTTATCAATGATATTTATATGGTAAGAACCGGAACATAGGACTTCTAACGCTCGAATTGGTTATTAACCTTTTCCCGACGAGTGTAAAATCAAAGTTCACTCACCCAGCGGGCATATCAAGGTTTGATATATTTTTTCAACATATAATTAACTGCGTTTCTAAAAATAGACGTAACTGAAATATATATAAAATGAAACATATAGACCGGTGGGTAAACGTCCTCTATAATCTCAGTTGCACTACCGCTAAGCAGATGACTTTAAAATGGGTTTGGAATTCTATTGGTCGAGAGGTATTGAGTGTTGAGCACGCAATAACTTGGACCTTCCTAAAAAGTAAAGTATGCAAATACGCCAACGTGATGTTGTCAGTTTCATTCAGTTAAAGTTTGATAGTATTACTATTGCATGCACACACTTAATGAATATATTGTACGAACTAAAATATTGATTAGACTATTATATGTATAAAGGGAAATGTAGATGTTACATTTATTGATGACTAAACTGATAATAATTGTGATTAATATTTTATAAGTTAATCATATATAAACTATAGTGAGATGATATGATAAAGAAATTTTAATTTTTGTATTCTTAAGTGAATTTTATTTATAATCGATACGTTAAGTTGATAATTTCAATTTATCGATTCATATCCACAGAAGTAACACAAATATGACTCATCGAAATTCAGTGTGCGAGCGTCGATCATTTTAGCAAAAACAATTTTACTCATTAAATAATAAAATTGTTTTATGCAGCTTGTGTTTTTTCCTTTAATATATTAATGATTTAGAGTTTTCAAATATGTAAGCAGAAAACTCATCTATTATCAAAAAAATTACTTACTTAATGAATTTAGTTATTTCCTTAGTTTTATTCTGTCAACGATGTTGAACATAATTTTGGCTTGTTGATTTAAAATCCTATTCATCTCTATTTCTAAATAGTTTAAAATGTGAAAATACGACGCTCAATAAGGCCTCAAAATTGTTCTTCGTATAGGTATAATTACTGAACAAACAAATGATCATTTAAGTTTGAAAATTAGTTTGCGATTTTACCCAATAAAGCCACACTATATTTAATGAATGGTTCACTTAATTATCCTAGAAAAGAAGAGTGATGCTCTTCAAATTCGGTAGAAAGATGGTTGCATAAACTTTTAAATGGAACGTATCGTTTACAAAGGGACAATTTGTTTGCTATGCATACTACTTCAATGACACAACAAATCTGAGTTTCCTTTTATCGCAAGAAGGCTACTTCTGTATTTCATTTCATTTTAATTTACACAATATTATAGTCGTAATTGTTACTCAAGTAATTAAAACATGTTTGCTTTTTTAATTAATTGTCCTTAATATTCTTTTTCTGTATTTGTTAATCTAATATTGAGAGCATTCTAGAACGTTATTTGTTTCGAACATTTAACACTTAGCTGTTAAACATTTGACTAAAATTATGTGAATTACCAGTTAAATTATAAGAAGAGGCATCTTAACACATAGAAAGGGATTAATAGAATTAATTGTGGAATAGAATTAATAATCACCTTAAATCTAATCTCATAACCCTCTAATAATATTTTGTATGTTAATGTTTGGTACTCTACAATGATACTACATATATTAAACTTTATTAACGTTTCTATACTTTATTTTCAATGTAAATTGATTTTTCTTAAAAGTGTTGCACATAAGTTAATGTCAAATATAAAGAAACATTTTGAATTAAATAGTTTGGGGTATGAGTGTATCGAAGTAAATAATATGTCTATTCTAATAATATTTCGTGAAAATTATGTTAAATTAGCGTAATGTTAGTGAAATTAAATATTAAAGCAAAATAATGTGTATGTATAAATCAAAGAACTAAAGAATATAAAACAAAATCGTCAGCGTCGCAAAAACGAAAGCCACGAAACGAGCTCAAGGGCAAATCGTTAAAATAATATTGAAGATGTTCAGCGATTTATGAAATTTCTATAAAATCCCCCTCCCCCCCAATGTTCAATATCAAACTTGATCTTATTAATCCACTCTACCTCATTTATCAGCGGTCAAATATACACCGCTTTAGCATTAATGACTAGAGCTGCTAGCATCTCTCAAGCTAATTACTGACGCTCTTGTTCTTGGCTTGGCCTATTCTC
>JAYRBW010060413.1:0-10773 GCA_036023295.1 Invenusta paracnida | reverse complement strand
TACTTGCAGTGAAGAAGGCATCACTGGTAGATGCTGCGGCTCAATAATAAAATTAGCTGCTGTCATATTGATATAGAGAGTGAGAGAGGAGCGAGCGAGCGTACGTCCGTTCACTAGCGCACATAAAATCAAATGAACGAAAACGAGCGCACACGTCCCTTTTATATTGCCCCGGCCGTTCCATTGGCTGAGGCTCGATTCTGATTGGCTGCGGCTTACTCGATTCTGATTGGACGAGAGGGGGGAGGGGGTGGAGTAGAAGCGCTACTCCATACTACTTTGAATTATAAATAGATCTAGGTTGTAATATGTTTACCTAGGTAACCTACGTTGTGTTATATGCTTACCTAGGTTGAAATATGTTGACCTATAAGGTTGAGATAGGTTGACCTAAGTTGAGATAGGTTGACCTAGGTTGAGATAGGTTGACTTCGATAGAGCTAGGTAACTCATTAGCAACCTAGGTTTGGGTGAACCAATTCAACCGCCATAAATCTTAGGATAGATACCATTTCAATGTTATACAAAATCGTAACAATATACTGAGACGGCTAATCAAAAATATATTCAAGAAATGATAGTATAAATCTGTTATCTGTTATCGAGATTACTTTTATTTAAGCGCACATACTTTAAGACGTTGCAGGAACAAATACAATGGTTTGTGCAGATGCTCAATACACACATAGCCAACCGATTCGTTGGAACATGGTTTTTGGTGTTTTCCGAAATTTTTTGCTGCACAAATTGTTGCGACAAACTGGTGTATACTAAAGGAAGTGTATATCAACGGGTTTTTCAGCTTGATGTGTATACTGGCCTTTAGAACCAAATAATATTGATTTGTCTTCAAGAAGGGAAGTTAATGTATTAAGTAGATGAATGAGAGCTACGGTCGTGCTGTCTGAGCGTGGGGATAAATATGTATTGATTGTGCATTGGATTGACAAATTATTTTATAATTTATTTCTTTATAACTCTGAAAAGGAATTGAGATGAGGAAAATGGGTAAATATTCTGTCGGTTGTTTGGCTTTATATTGAAACTTTGGCAACCGAAGTGATAATCGTTTTTTTTCATTGTATTGAGAGAGTCAACTTCTACAAAGACAGATTAATAAGATAGTGATTCGTCTATAATAAGGATTGAGAGTGCGTGCAGGCAAGTGTTGGAACCAGCTATGGCAATTGTTTGGGTCCGTTTGCAGTGCTCTTCAACTTGATAACATAATTGAAGTGTGTATTTTATTGGAAATGAAGCAGATCTGAGGTTCGGTCGTTTGTTTGTGTTAAGGTGCAATATATTGCATGTCTGAAGATATTGTGAAGCAATGAAGGTTAATGATGATGATGATAGTCATTTCTAACGAGCGAACGGTAAAAACTCGTACTTAAATACTCGTAATTTAAAAACTCGTCTATGAATTTCTCGTCTTTTTTATTAATCGTTATTAAAATATCGTCAATTAAAAAATCAAAAATTAAAAACACTTTTACGATTTTCTGATATTATTATAAACTCGTATTTTGCCTATATATTATTTAATCGTATTTAAATAATTGCTTACAATAAAGGTACCTGATTTATCTGTGTAGAAGTCACAAATTGCCAAAAAGAACATCCCTGTAACCTATATACATTATTAAAAGTATGCGGTTATAACGATTATCAAGTATTTCATCTATCATTAAGAAGCTGGCCGCGTTATTCAAAAGTAACGATTCAATATTGTATGTTCATTTTATAATTACGAGATTTTGTACATGATTCCTTTTTACGAGTTTTCAAATACGATTTTTTCAATATAGTTTCCAATACGATTAGTTCATCGACGAATTTTTAATTACGAGTTTTTCAGTACGAGTTTTAAAATACGAGATCTTCATTACGAGTTTTTAAATAAGAGTTTTTTATAGACGATTTTTTTATATTTACGAGTTTTCACTATGAATACATTTCTGATAACAGCATCTACGATGGTATAAAAACACGTTGATTTCAGTATGTTTGTTGATAATTATATTTATCATACTATTTAATTTGGGCCTCTATTTATATCCATATCAAAATGACATGAATATCACAATCTCATTTATGTATAATTACATGCTGAAATAATACCTACATATAAGTGGTAATATCAATATATTTTAAAATATCTTTTTAAGAAATCTTATTGATCATGGATTTACTATGTAATTTATAATTAGAAAATGTTTAGTAAAATGCGTATGACGACTAACAAATTATTAATCTGTAATTATACATATATACTCGGGTAAAGCATAAGTGCATGACGTTATTTTTATACTATAATTTAGACAAGGCAAAAACACACACACACACACACATTATATATATGTGTATATATCTAAGAAGTATTGTAAACCACGGATTATAAATAAAAGTGCTACAACATTAAAGATGAATTATAAATACGATTAAAAGTGCAAGATATTGGAGTCAAATATATTAATGAAGCCAAAAATGATCAATTCCTTAATAAAATACATGTAAGTTATTTTTGGAAATTCTCACCAATTTGGAGGGCGTTCACTGTTTGACATAGAGAATAAATGTAATAGCAAATATACGCGAATAAAAGGTGTCTCATTCTAAAGCCAAGAATGAGAATGAAAAACAAAATTTACCTCTAATAAGTATTTTATAACCATTTTCAATATTATGTTAATTACTCGTCTTACATAGTAGGTACAATCGAAATGCTTGCAGTGTAGTAAGTCATACAAATAAATTTTGATATTATTCAGAAGGTTATAAAAATATTTTTTCGTATCTAACACATGTTAAATTGGTGAAGTTTGAGATAAAATTACAAGAAAATAACTTACTTTTCGAGATTAATTTTTACATAGTTTTCAAGAACAAAAAGAATTGTATTCATTTCTGCAACCCAAATTATTGTGTCTATCTTCAATAATATACAATGGACAATTTAATAACACTTGTTTTAATAGGAAACTATATACAAATTAAACTCATAAATTCGATTATGTATTTTAATTTTGCATTGGTTGGCTTGACTGCATACTAGAAGGAGAAACAAGCATCTAATTCTACCTAAATATTCGAATCCTATAAATATCTTTATGTAACTAATATTGCCTATATCAATGCACACTTCATATATCGATTAATAATATTGATTAATCACAATAACTCGATATCATTGTACAATATTCAATTTAATCATAGTTATTGGTCCCTACAGTAATGTTTAAAATAACTACTATTCTCATAATTTGCTTCTATACTAGATAGTTCATCTACAAAAAAATAACATACTAAAATAGATAAAAGACAAATTATATTACACATTTGTGCTTAACAACCATAAATTTGTACATATACTAGGTTATAATTGTATAATTGAGCCATTATATGCTATAGCATTTCGCAAGGTGCGTCAGTCACGATTTTTTTTATACGGCAGTCACGGTGAATAAGTTGATTTTCAATATTATATTTGTATATATAAATATCGGAAAATCGGTTTTATTATACTACATGAAAATTATCATCTGTGAACTACAATTAAATTAGTGTAAAGTAATGCAAATCACAGGTTATTTAATTTACCATCTTTTTTTCATGTCAGAAATTGGTGCGTCCGTCACGAGGCTTTCGAACGTAAAAATTAGACAAGCTATATATCCCTGATATTAAAAAGTTAGATATCTAGAATAAAAATTTGGAATGTTTCCTACATACTGAAAATGTTTGTATCTACATTCTTTCACATTCAAAAATCGCTCCAAATGCCGCGTCCGTCACGGTGGAATAGCCCACATATTGAAAATAATTTTTGACAGCAAAACTATAATCGCAGGAGGGATAAATGTTGGTATCTCGTTTCTTAATGCAACCCTCCGTAACTAATGGTGTTACAAATTTACCAATTGTCATTTTTAATTAATGCTTAATGGCGAGATATCATATTATAAGAAATATCATAGCTAGTTTATTAAATTTGTGTTAAGTGTACATCCGTCGTATAGATATTACACACTATAATTAATTATAAACAAATGATTAGGCATAATGTTCAATTAGCTGGTAGGGTTAGTTAACTGAATTATAAAAACACCACCAAAACTCATGCGTGAATAACTTATGGGTCAACTCCGTAGCAATAAAATTCACCCGATGTGATGTACTGTAATGGTAAATTGCTTACGCACTATCTGTCCACTAACGGTACAATCTCTTATAGTTGTATCACCTATACTACAACATATCAATGATTGATGTACACATAATTCATAAAGCTACGTTAATACATTTTTCATTAAACAATCTATTAAGTCAATTACTACAATATATATATTATAATTGTACAAAAATAATATAAAAATGCACTTGTCAAAAAAATATAAATTTAATAAATACAAAACATCTATTGTTGACAAAATATATAGAAACATCAAGATAATAATTTATTAGAAAAATCCAAACATAGATTTATGAAATGGGGATATGAAAGGAACGCAGTTATGAGCGGATTTATGAACACAACATTGTATAAATGTATCATAAAAATACTTAAATGCTATCTGGTATCAAAATATGTTTCAAATTAAGATTCTTCCATCGGCGCAGTGTCCCCACCAGCGGTTACATTCTGCACAGATTTCGTTTTGATTTCCTACAAAAATCATAATAAAAAATTAAGACTTGTATAATGAAGTAAAATACTCCGTAAAAACATACAAATATTGGCATTAATAATCTTAAAATAGATATTCAATAAAATAAAATATAGAAATCAGACTACCGTATTTTATTTAAAAAAAAAGTATATTTGCAAAAAAACCAACAGATATTGGCATTACTCTTAAAGAAGATATCCCGTGGAAAAAAATATTTAGATGACTGCCACGTTTTTGTATTTATACAAAAAGGTAATATAATGTTTTCTGAAAAGGCAACTAAAACACTATAATTTACTATTGTGAACATTAGGATTTACAGAGGATAAAAAAGTATATTCCAGCATAATTTTAAAATTCGAATACATGATAAAAATTCAAGGATATGTGGCCATAAATTAACGTTTGATGCATTTGGGAATACTATTTTGAGTCCCAAGAAGTTCCAGTGAATGTCTGAAGGATAGGTTGTCTTCAAAGAAATATTAAATAGTCTTATTTTACAATAATATGCAGCTTTTATTAGATTTAATATCATAGATTTATAATATTTACAATAAAACAAAAAATCGCCTTTCTTATTATTATTTAATATTTTAATACATTTTTGAAGAAAACAAACATGGCAACAGATGCACAAAACAATGTAAATTTTAAACAAAATTATATGTCTTATTGAATAAATGACGCTATAAATGATATTGTAACTTCCCATGCGTAAAATTATATATTTTAAATATATTTATTAAAATTCATACTAGTGCTATTATATTTCATTTAGTAAAAATAGACTAGACTTTATAATAATTAAATTATTAATTAGATAACCTTAGAATCGATGCTTTGTGTATACACTTATAGTCTGTGCTATACATATAGTAGTATACATAGCTATTGTAAAAGCTTTACAAGTATTTAATACTGATAACAAGTCTATATATGTAGTTCAAAGTTTTGAGATTTAAAAAGAGCATATAACGGTTTCATCTTAATGCGATTAATCTTCAGTGTACGACAAAAATGATTGTCTTCCTGAATCTGGAATAATTTAGTTTCAAAACTGAAAACAAATTAAGTGGCAGATGTAATCGACAAAAGTTGACCATTCAATAGTTGATTAAGTAGATGAATTACTAAATAAATTAACAATTGGATTACAAAAAACTTAATAGTGCAATACAAGTTTAGAAAAAGCAACCTTATCGACAACAAAGTTAATGCAAACTTATGTTATTGTACTTGAGGAATCGAAATACATATTATAACTTTTTACTTAAATCAAAAGTATGCCACACAGAATACTGAAAAAAATTGATGGACTCACGTCAGTTTTGCAGCCATTAGAGTCACCATTCATGTGAAGATCATCTGCTGTCTTGACCTTTTTAACTGGAACCTCAGGCTCAACTGAATCGTTGTTACCATTAGTTCCAGTAGTATGCGTTCCGTCTGCAGCTGCAGTAGAATCATCAGCCTTTCGTTTTTTACGAATCAGGTGACTAATATCCTCAGCAGCAGTTTCTGTTGTCGAAGAAAAGGTAGATTCAGATTTTTTATCAGCACTTGCAATTATGTTCATAAAGCCTTCACGAACAACCTTTTTTATATGGTCATGATCTACCTTCTCTTCCTCTGCTTCTAAAATGCGTTCATGAACTGATGGCAAGAGCTCTGAGATATCTTTATGTTCATTTTTTATTTCTTCTAGAAGAGAGGATTCTATATCTTCAGACATTTTGCGATCAAGAATCTCAAGTCTCCGTTTTAAAGATAGTTCGCAATTTTTAAACTCTAGGACAGATTCGTCAAACTTATCATCTGCACTATACGCCAACGCAAGTTGATAATAAGCTTCAGCTAAGCTACGATCATCTTCGCCCAATAATCGCTTTCGAAGAGACAAAGACTCTTTCATATCAGAAATTGCTTGCGTATAATCCTCTTTTTCAAGACCAATTTCACCTAATTTAAATAAGCAGTCTGCAACCCTTAACTGATGTTCTTTCTCTTCTCCACGACGAGCAAAAATTTGCTTCGACAACTCAATAACTTCCCAGGCAAGTTGAAGGTTTCCAACATCTTCGCTCTCTTCGTCATCATCCTAAAATGAAAAGAATTAATAAAAACAATTACTTTAAATACACTTAAATGCATTAAACCTAGTAAAAATTTGGACAAAAATAGAATTATACAATTTAACATAACTTAGTACCTATATCAATTGAATATAATTAATGCTAATTACCAAGTTAGTAAATCACCCAGTAATGTAATCACACTATAATTTTTTTAATCAGATAAAAAAGGCATTGAGACATGATATTGATAATTTGTTTATGTTATTTTTGGCTGATCTTCAAGCACCTTACTAAACTTATTAAAAATTAATGATTTGTTTGAAAACTTCTAAGCATGTGCGATTGTGATTGAATTTTAAAAATTGTTTAAAGTTTGTCGATAGTTTCGAGTTGAGGCTATTTTCTAGTCACGGGAGAAGAACCTTAATTCACTTTACTTAGGGTCTATTGGAATTAGTAGAAGCTAGTGCTGTGGTTTAAACCGTAAGACACTACAACAAAGGGATATTTCGATTGTAAAATAAAAATTCAAACATCATGGACATCTACCAGATTATGATTTTTACGTACGGTGATTACCATACCACGAATCAAAGTTGGTCATCGACTGATTGAACGCTTAAAGAAATTAAGTTCTCTGTTTGTGGCTTTAAAATAGCACAAGCGAACTTGGACAACTGTAAATGCTAAATTAGCTAGTCAGAATTTTATTACAAGACGAGTATGGTACCTGAAGATAAGTCTAGAAGCAAAAACGATCTATATCAAATTAATTAATATATAATGTGAGCAAAAATAAATGTAGAAACATTAATGTCAAACTACTTTACATCAGGACAGTTTGATTTGGAGTTAAAAGATTTACATTTAGTTTTATTATGCACAATTATATACATCACATATACAAAATTATGTTTGATTATTCATAAGCTAAACTTTTAACCATAGCTGCATGTTTTAAAATTGATCCAAATAGATACATAGACATCAACATTAAAATACAAAACAATTAAATTAATATACCCGATAATTTTATATCTTGAAACCAAAATAATAACACATGGAAACAACCGGAACATGATATTATTACCCTTTTACTGCTAACAGGTTATATTATATATTATTATTAAATTAAACTGTATATACCTTATATTGTGTTATAACACAGAGAAGTTTCTAGGGACATTTCTATATAAAATTTGATACTATTATGAAGTATACTAAATAGGTATACTGTCCTCTTACGCAATGAATGAAGTATGGAGAATGCAATTTACCCTTAACAAAAGAAAAATGACTCCACCAAGTCATTTATTATCAATTATTTCATATAGAAATATTTTGTTCATTGATATAAAATTATGGTAACAATGTTGCAGTTTTGTATAAAATAAAATTAGAGTTGTTTAAAAAGTGTATACTCATTACAAATGCATACTAAATGTAAAATTGAATATTAAATATTTATCAGCGCAAAATGAGCCTATAACTCGATTCATAACTCTATAATATGTCCTGATAGAATGAGTTTGGTACCATTAAGTAGGTATCGCACCCAAACACATTATGATGGCTATGATATTAATGTTTGTTCTATATTGTACTTAAAGTTAAATACAATTTTCTGTAAGTTAGTATTTTGAAATACTATATAGCTAGTAAATAAATGGTGACAAAACCCAGCATGTGTATGATGGATGGATTTATCATGGCATTTGTAACGTGAATAATAGATGTAGATAAACAAAGCTACCGTAGTAGTAGTGGCTTGTATTCTAATTTGGATGTCTATGTATCTATTTCGATAAATTTTAAAACATGCAGCTATGATTAAAATTCATAGCTTATGAATAATCAAACATTATTTTGAGTGCTATTATAAAACTAAAATGGGTTGCCACGGTTTTACAATTTAAAATTGCATATGTCCAATTCAATTTCCATAAGATGCAAAATAAGCCATAAAAGCATTTTTTTTTGGTTATTTGACAATGTATTAATTGTGCAATAGGAAATAATAAAAAAAAAGTAGAAAATCACAAAATAAATAATTAGCAATATATTTAATTAAATAATGGAAAAAATTATTATATATAAATAATATATCTAAAAAAATAGAAATTTGATCAAAGCGCGAATTTTTACTATGCAAGTATAATTTAAAATCTGTTGTCCATAATGCAACCCTGTAAAACATAGCACTTCTTTAAACGTTTTATTACCGACACTGTAAATAAAAATCGCCCATTTCCATGTGTGGAATAGGTTATATCACCCTTATTATTCACTTCGTGAATTGCTAGATTGTTAAATTGGTAAAACTTTATATGCGGACATTGTTGTAGACATAATAAGGTAAAAAACGAACACACACCTATCGATTTTTAAATAGGATCATGTACTTTATACTTAAAAAGTATAATATAAATCGACCAACTTGCTTTTTTTATAAATAGATGTTATTACTATGTGTACAATCGATCTCAACACTACTACAAATTTCTAACTTTACAATTTGGATTTACTGGAATGCAACAAGAGTCGAACGAGTCAAAATTAATTATCCCTAGCACTATTAATTTATTGACAAAAAAAGATTCAGACCTCAAATTCGTGGTGGAAATATGACCAAACTTTTAAATTACTCCAATTTGTACATAATCATTCGATTTTCTACTGATTTTATATAAAAACATTAACTCTCTATGGTTCTAACGAAGTTTAAATCTTAAAACGTTCTTCAGTTATAGTGAATTATTGAATATACTAATTAAGTTTTAACCAGGGAATTCTTTAATTATAGTATCATAGTAGTCCCTGGTTTTAACAAGATATGTTACTCTTGTTTCAAATAATTACGTCTTGGCTCATTTACAAAAAAACCTAGTCTAACATCGCCTTAAATAAAATCATATAAATACCTTTTCGGCATCATCATCTTCTGCATTCTCATCTTTTTCTTCACCATTAGCCTCATCTTTTTCTGCATCATTACCTTCATCTTTTTCTTCACTATTTCCCTCATCTTTATCTTCATCATTGACTTCTTTTACTTCACAAGTTTCTTTATTTTCTACCATCTCAACGGATTTCTCAGAATTATCTATGTTATCCTTAGATGATTTTGAATCATCATCTTTAGTGGATGCCTCAATTTCATTTCCTTTGGGGGTCGCATCGTCCTTTTCTGATTTTTTTACATCCGATTCGCCATTTTCACATTCATTTTCTTCTTTTTGACACATTGCATCAATCACTTCATTTGATAATTTTTCCTTTTCTTCTTCTAAAAAATAGATAATGTAACAGTAGCTTAATTACATGTAGTTTTACGTATTAGACAGATGAAACAAAGTAGTATACTACTATATCATGAAAATTAGAAAAAGGTTAACGAATTTAATAATAAATTTCTAAATACTATTTGGTGTGGAAAATATTATCACTCATAAAAAGTACAACTGAATAGGAAAATAACAATACATCGAACTAACAAAGAATTTGTAGGAAGTAATAGCGCTGTAAGCAATAATCACATACTCTGATATACGCGCATCAAAAAATAAAATTTAACTGAATAATATATTATAAAAGTAAAGTAATCAGAACATTACGATCGTTGATTAGGTTTAAAAAGTATTCTTGCATTCATATACAAATACATACGAAAGTATATAAATCACTACAGACTAAATGTAAACCATACAGAACATAATATCTGTATTATATATAAAGCATGGTTGTCACCATAACGAGAATTTTTAATCCTGACTTTATTCAAATTCTGTACAAGTATATTATTCTATACAAAATGTAAAACCAATATTACATTTTTACGACAATTTCAAGTTTTTGTCTGCACCTGAAAGCTCAGACGTAAAAATTGGTGATCGAATTCCGAATAGGTGGCAACCATGATATTATAAACCCCCGCTCATTAAAAATGCTGCCCCCTATAAAATAATAAACATATTATAATAATTCATTTTATTTGAACTATAAATGAGATTAATATGATTTAATTA
>JAYRBW010060412.1:0-10773 GCA_036023295.1 Invenusta paracnida | reverse complement strand
TGATGCAGACGCTGCTGACGTAGAGAGGGCAGGTGATGCAGACGCTGCTGACGTAGAGAGGGCAGGTGATGCAGACGTTGAGAGGGCAGGTGATGCAGACGCTGCTGACGTAGAGAGGGCAGGTGATGCAGACGCTGCTGACGTAGAGAGGGCAGGTGATGCAGACGCTGCTGACGTAGAGAAGGCAGGTGATGCAGACGTTGAGAGGGCAGGTGATGCAGACGCTGCTGACGTAGAGAGAGCAGGTGATGTCGATATGTTCGAACTCCTGAAATCCAAATATAAAATGACAAGTTGTAAAAAAATTTTTTAGTACTCACATACTATGAAAACAAAAAATCCAAACACTTCTAAATTGATTTGTATTTTGAGCATGTTCAAGAGTTAGAACTTTACAAAAATGCACTCTTATTATAAATGTCATTGTTGAGCATGTCTAATTTTACCTGTAAAACGTATCCGGCCTTATACATTTTCGTGCTGCTCCAGCCAATACATTCGCTTTTCTTTTCAGATTACGTTCACACGTTGGCATTTTTGTGTTTTACCTGAAATAAATAAAATATTGTTTATCTTTTAAAAATAGGTACTATACAATGTTTATAACTCGTAAACTAAAATAATAGCTATAGGCACCCCTCATCAACTTGTAGTATTTTTATTTTATTTGAAAAAAAGCAGTTATTACTTAGAATGAACAGGAATATCAGAGTGGCTGTACACTCACTTTATTTAGTTATCTGTTATAGTCCCAAGGCAAAACCATGAATAAAATGCTTATTAACAATCTTTCTATTCACCATTATACCCATAAGAAATCACTAGGAACTCACCAGAAACAGAAACGAGAGAAAAAATCGAAATGACGAAAATCGAATACACTAAGACAGAACGCCGCTGAATGAATTTTGAAATTAAAATCTGTTTGTAGCTACTTTCAACGACCAATAGAAATCGAGTGCATTGAGTTAGTGTAGAAGCAGTTCATAGGCAGTAGGCAGTATTAGAAGTCGAGTGCCTTGAGCTTAAAGAAAATAATCAATAGCAGCTATCAAAAAATTATTCGGTTTCTTTAGTACAAAGTTTTATAGGTAATAATCTATTTTATCAATAAAAATATACAGAATTTGTGCTTCGGAATTGCATAGATCAATGTTTTATTGGGTCAATATTTAAGGGTGTTTATTAGGTATTGATAAAAGGGGCACTTTATATTTTTGAAAAGGGCACGTTTTTCCCCAAAAAGGCATTTTCTCATCTCGACCCGCGCCCCTCCTCTAAATCCATGCCTGAATTGTATCCATTTTTTTTGCCAGCTACCATCAAATGAGACAGCAATATCATGAGATTCAGTTTTTTGAACAGCATCATCACTGGCTAAATCTATTGAATGCTGTGCACATTTTTTGACAACAGGTAATAATGCATTGTTAATTTTGTCAAACTTTGTTGGAGGTGCAGGTACCAAACAACCTTTGAGCAGCTTGTCTACCCTTTCCTATTGCTCTAAGTCCATAGATATACATAATATTGATGTAAAAGAATCCTTTGGATTTATTAGATAAATAAGGGGCTTTTGTGTAGGAACATGATGTACAAGTTATTTGGATACTGACACATAATCCTTTCATTAAATCTGGATATTCAGAGATAGAGTACTTGATTTGCACATTGGACAAAGAAGAAAAGAAATGAATAGAGACAATAGATAAATTGATTATAATGTTAACCACACACTAGTGTCACCATGAATGTTCATATAGTCATCATCTTTTATAAAAGTGTCAATATTTAATTTTCCTTTGCTGCCAGTAGTGAAAAATGTACTAGCTGTAGTAGAAGTTTTAGAGATAACAGATGCTGTAGAAGATATAAAAGGATTTCCAGTAAAATATTTATTTTTAAAAACTCTGGCTTAAATTCATGTCTATCAAACAATATAAATAATATATAAATATAAATAATATATAAAATATCACTGAATATTTTTTTTTTTCAAATATATTGCAAATGGTAACTAGGCAATGGATAAAAGATCAGTAACATAAACAAATACTGTAACAAAATACATGCTTTACAAATATTTGATGAAATCTTAAAAATAATGATAAAAAGCTCACATCAAATTGCTTTATATAAGTATTAAAAACGCTTTCATTATTATCATTATTAAAATGTGTAGTTCATTTCCCTCTATCCAAAAATACCAAATTTCAAATATCAATATTTTTTCACTTACTAATAGTGTAAGGATTATAATAAAATTATTTTTAGATTATTCAATACATTAGTGTTATATTTAAGTAAAGTAGAAATATATTGTTGTCCAAAAGTATGTTTTGACTTTAGTACATTTTGACTTG
This sequence comes from Invenusta paracnida, assembly GCA_036023295.1. NCBI lineage: Eukaryota > Metazoa > Platyhelminthes > Proseriata > Coelogynoporidae > Invenusta > Invenusta paracnida. Next base: position 8,410 of record JAYRBW010060412.1, on the reverse strand, counting down.
GGTATGTTTTTTTCTGATACCATTCATTTACTGCCTGCCATATATTAATATTACTAAGCCAGTGGTGTAGCAACCAAGTTTTGAGTGGTCTGGTTAACAGAAGGTTAAGGGGCCCAGTGATCCTCCCATGGTAAATGTTTTAGAAAATTCAAAATATAGACCCTATCAGCTATATTTGAAGAGTTATACATTAATTAGATGAATTCAAATAAAGTACAATAACAACTGATCTATGATAAATTCTATGATACATTGTATAAGTAATATTAATGAAGGACATTATGGCATGACAGTGTTAAAACTTTGCAAAAATGCTCTTGCAGGCATCACTTTTATCCACATACTCATTGAGGATGACCTTCAGGTCCAGTGGTCAGTCTTTTTGATGTGGTTGTGAATGATTAGGAGATGATTGAGCTGTGCTTGACCTGTTATGCTTGGTAGATAAGACTATATGATGGAAAGCACTGAAGGAGTGCTCTGAGGATGAGTTTGTGGCTTGCATGATCAAGAGCAACTTCAGTAACTTGCATACTTTAATAGTTTACTAACCAGGGAATGCTGGGTTGAAGAGAGTGAAAACAATGCTCACTTCACAGTCTCTATGGGCAGAGAATCTGTGGCATACAATTTGTAAAGCAGATACAGAGTTCCAAGCTGAGCAATGAGGTTATCTTCTTGGAAGTCATCACCAAAGAATTTGCAGATTGCCAAGTTTTTGCTAACACTGCCTTCACAGCAACTGCTCCACATTGCACAACATTTTAAACCCTTCCTGGTTGAAAAGCTTATAAATTGTGGCCACTGTATGATCTAGACTCTCCAAATACTTGCACAGTCAGGGCTCAAAATTAACAAAACACTTTTGCCAGGCAAGTAATGCTAGATATTGATCTAATACAGTATAAGAGCTAGATTTTCAGATGATCAAATGTACATGATATAAAGCACTGATATGAAAAGTAAAAATGTTTAAATATGCGCCTGAATTGGAGCTACAAAAATATGAAATGTATAGGAGTATAGATTAAATAATAAAACGTTTTTCCAATAGCAAAAATAACTAGTTTTGTCTACATTTAACACTAGAAAGACAGAGCAGTCAAAAATAACCTATGAACAATTTATTCAAATTTTTAAAACATTTATATAAAGTAAACATCAATTAAATAAAATAGTTTTACATATGTATATATGTCTTAAATATATATACATAGTTAGCATAGTCACTCATTGCATGATGTGCATCTTACTGAAGTAACTTTCTGGTGGGTGGTTGTCTGCAACACACTTTGTTGCACTGAGAAGAGATAGCAGAAGATTTGTTCTCACAATGATTTATTTCAATTTGACATTGTCGGTGTTTCAGAAGAGCAGGGCGACTTTAAACTTGGCCATCCTGAATCTGAGCATTTTTCTTGTAATAATTGAACAGGTAGTTAGTTGCAGGATAAAGTCTCATAAAATAGAAATGACTCATATAGAAACTCATATAAAGACTTATATAGAGACTCTCATAGAAACGACTCATGAAATAGTCGACCCTGTCACCTCTGTAAAAAGCACCCACACGTCTAATGTGTCCACTCCACTTTTGGTACTGTTGTAACATTCAACAGTTTCTGGTAATAATTTCCTGTGCTCATGTTTGATTGACACTGTCTTGTGGATATGAGTGAATAATAATACGTTGGGGTGGCATCCATGTACCACCACTGTCCTGAAACATAAGAGGGAGAAAAAGACACATGCGATTCCTAAAAAGTGTGCTAACCATTTCCCAAATGGACTGTGAAAGATCATCTAAGGCTGTAGCCAAGATTAAACGTAGAGGCAAGCTAGGTCAGGTATCTGTGGGCCTTCAGAGCAAGCTTAGGAAAAGAACAGATATACACAATAAAACGAAAAATAAAGTCAATAATGTCCCAAAGCTGGTTTGGGATAAAGAAGGATAAAATGTCAAAATTTAAATGGAGGCACAATATTGAATAAAACGAGTAGGCTCGAGCTTGCATTTGGCTAGATTCACCTGGAATCCAGCCGAGTGCAGAAAGTCAATAATAAAGAGTATGGCAAAGAACTGCTTGCATGACAGCTGGGGTTAGACTAAGCCCATTGGCAGTTTTGTACTATCTAAGTGGGATGAGCAACTGTTTGCTCCAAAAGAGGCCAGCTTAAATTAGAAAAGATAGACCAGGAATAATCTCTTTATTCAATGACAAATAAATTACTTTGAACTTCTTCACTTTGTATGCAGTCAATGTAGTGTTATCCTTGGATCGATATATAAGGGATGTAAAGAGTCTTTTATCTTTCAGAAGATTTTCATTATTTGGAACCTCTCTACACTGTTTTCGAATGGTAGCTAGTAGGGAAATTTGCTTCCTTTTGAGACTTTCGGCAGATTTTCATAATTGTTTAAGATGATGGCCAATGATGTAGCATGCACAGTCTACCAAGTTAGATGTGCAGTGTTCTCAAGCCTAGGGTGTCTGCACCAATCCTCCTTAAGCTCTTTCAGTGTGGCTTCTCTCTTGGGAGAAAATTTTACTGTAAGTTTGACAATCTTGTAACATCAATCCAAGCAGTCCTTTATTATGGGAGATTGCTTTATCATTTTGCTTACAACAAGGTTCAAAGCACAGCCAAAGCAATGCATTAACAGAGCTTTTAGCTCCAGCTCTGATGCATGGGCAGCTTTGCTAGCCTTTTGGCCAGCCATGGTGCTACCTATAGTAACATTGTCCATGCGGCTTATAGATCGGTAGTTGCAGTTGCATGAGCACATCTAGGATTACATTTGCAATGCTTTTAGCATCAATGGCAGATATCGAGTGCATGCCAAGAAACTCCTCTGAGTCAGTGAAATAGTCTGCAACCCAACAGATAAAACAGTCATTTACTCAACATTTGAACAATCCATCATCTCATCTACCATCACTGCCAGGAATGGAGAGCCCCACACATCATCTAGTGTCCTCAAAATGCAGTGTGTCATCAACTCCAGCATCTCGTTTTAATTTTCTGGAGCATTGCGTTTCTTAGCATACTTCTGCAGCCATTGCAAAACTGGTGTAGTAATCTCCTCACCATTAAGATGTAGCAGCTGGATCAAGTTCGATGAGTCACTACTACTTCCATGGCCACATAAATCAAATCCTTGTTTGGCAAAAAAATGGATGCTAGACAGATGAGGTGCAGCATCTTCCTGGCTTCCAATTTCTGTTCTGCATGGCATGCACTTAACAGCTCTCCTATGTGTTTGGTCACACATGGCAATTTTAAAACTTTGTTGACAGCTGCCAACTCTGCATATTATGACTTTTCATGTTTGTTAAAAGAAGCAGTTGCACCTTTACAATTGGAAAACTCAGTAGTGACCTGCAAACAAAGGATTTGAAATTAATACTCAGTTATTAGTTGTTGCTGCTCATCATTTTACCCAACTTGAAAGCAGCAACACAGATGTGACAAAATACGACATCCTGTCCTTTGTTATAATGTAAGAACAGCCACAAGGAAAACCATTGTTGCTGAGTTGCACATTTCACTGGCTTTGCTTTCCAAATGTGTACTTCTGAAAAATAAACTTTGAACCAGTATGGTAAGGTCAAGGAGCTTCTGGCAGATCAGGAATGGAATATTTCAAATTTCTGGCAGCCATCTCACTGAAGACTCAAGTCACAAATAACCCCCTGAAAAAAACCCTGAAGTAAACATATTTTATGTATGTAACTTTTTATGAATGCACAGATTAAATAGTAAAATGTACATTAATAATAATATAAAAACTAAGATACCTGTCAACTCGCGAGCTCTAAATTATAAACTAAATCAATTGCATTAAATTTTACTATACTACATTCAGTGCATATTCTATTGTTAGATCTAAACATTATCATTAATATTATGTTTTAAGTTGCTCATGGGTTCTTGACTGACAGCCAATGAAGAGAGCAAAAAAATAGTTTGACTCGACTTAAATATTCAGCACAAGAAGAAGAAAAATCTCTGACTCCAAGTAGTCAAGTTGAAACTGAACCAACCATTCGATACCAGTGGCTATGTCTCTGTGAGCCCATCCACTGTTCTTGAGAAAATTACTGTATCTTCTGTATATTTTAACTCCGGTATTTTCTTTCCACCAATGTTTAACTCACTGTAATATTGTCTATCTTCTTTGACTAAATACATTATATATTCTGTGTAGATATTGATTAGTTAGGTATGCCTATGGCAACATACTGCACCCTTGTCTGATTCCCTTTCTGACATTAAACCATTCTGTTATTCTATTTTCAATGTTTTCTCCTTTATTGAATCTGCACTTTTCAATAATAATTTGAAGGTTAAAAATATCCTTTGACGTTTCTCTTCCTCTTTGGAATTCAGTTTGAGCTTTATCTATCTCCATTTCAAGTTTTCTCTCTAGTTTTTTCATAAGATTTTTTTGCATGATTTTGCTTGCATGGCAGATTAATGAAATAGTGCAGTCCTTATAACTATTTATATACCTACTTAAAAGATAATGCTGTCTTAATTTATTAACTTGTGAAAATAGGATATTTATCAATTTGAAAATTGCCAGACCATATGATTTTCAAACTTTATTTAGTTCTATATTTTAAAACTGTAAATGTTAATTGATAATATAAAATTGACATATTTCTTTGTATATGGAACAACAATATTTTATTCAATTGTTTCTCCATGAAGAATAAAGAACTAACCATTGAAATTCTTCAAAGTTTGTAGAGCTTACAGTAGATATAACTATAAGTAAACATAGCATTTTTATATAAACTGAACATTTTTGAATTCTTAAAACAGATCAGTCCAATTGTTTTGGACTTTGAAGATTAGAAGGAATTTGACAAGTAGCTGTTTTCTTAAGAAGTAAAAATAATTGTGTAATTTGCTCTGTACTTTATTGTATTATGCAAATGGTGCTGATCCTTTCTCTTAGGAGTTTAACTGCATCGACTTCATCGTTTAAAATGGTTTAGTAAATAGGAAAACTTATTGTTGTATTTGATTTGTGATATTTTAAATATATAAATTATGCTGACAATTTCAATAATTATAGTTCTGTCATTCACTAAAGGAAAGAGTTTTTGTATATTTTGTTTATGTTTACATCTGATTCTTTGTCTAATAGGAATTGCGCTGTATCTGTATCTGTTTATGTATAGTGTATATATATATACACATATATTCATTTAATTACAAAAATAGTGCTGATGCTTAGTATTTTAAGAATTGCACTGTATTTCTTTTGTTATTTAAAATGGCTTAGTAATTTAGTTACTTGCCATTTTATTTTATTTGCAATACTTCTGTTATATAAATGATTGTGATGAATTATAACAGTCTGTTTCCAATAATTTAAATCAGAATAATTTGGTATCCAGGCACATTCACATCCGATTCTTTCTTTTGTAAATTACACTGTACTTTTTTTCATTTATTCTTCTAATATTGTATTTGATTTCAAATATTTTAAAGATATATACATATGATATGGAAAAGCTATTGACCCCTCTCTTTCAGTTGAAATCAATTATGGGAGTTCACGGCTTAATGTCTTATTTATTCGAGCATGGAGGTGCACTAAAACCGTGCAAACTTCGAAATTCTCGTCTAGTTATTGATGGAAATAATCTTTTGCACCTAATATATCACCACTCTCATGTTCCATGGTTATTCGGCGGTGATTACAAACAGTTTGCAGATGCAATTGCGCGATTTATTGATACACTACGACAATGTCAAATTGAGCCTTTCATTATATTTGATGGGTGTTACGATTTACAAGTTAGTATAATTCTATTTTATTAAATTAGAATTCTTATTAGCTCATTATTCTTTTTAGATATTAAGTATTATTATTTGGATAAGCTATTTTAATTTAACCCTTCATGAACTAAGTCCTCCCCCTTAGACATTTTCTTAAATTGTTTAAAAATAAAATATATTGAGCTAAAATAAACTGACTCTTACGCATGGAATTTTCTCCGCAGTTATTTGATACCAATTTTTTTTATAGAACTTGTACCTAATTAGCATTGTAAAATCTTAAAATGTTAGTTCAATATTTTTAATGTCTAGTTTTGTTTATAAAAATCACAATAGGTCACTATCCAATCTCGTTTCATTTTAGTTCGTTTAGTTTTAGTGAATTGAAAATACGATGGATTATTATTTTAATAAAATATCCAATGAAATTATGCCACATTAGTTTTATACTTTTCTAATTAAAATGAAAGTGTAAAGTCCATTTTCAAAATTGTTTAGACGCCCTTACAAAAGTGACGGACATCGAATATATATATTATATTTATTTAAAAAACTTCAAATCAGATGAAATCGTATTAATAGTCTAATTTCTGTATTTTATGGTTGTATTTGTGAACATTATTAAGAAAAAATATGCAGGTTATGAAAATACGTTATTTAAGTCTTTTGCAAAAATAGGTGATATTTTCCTCTTTTTTAGGAATAATTCGAAGTTTGGTAACTTGCTAGAATGTGTGTTTAATAGAATATTTTATAATTTGGTGTATAAACACACACACATACTCGTTTATGGTGTTTTTCAGGCACGTAAAGTGTTTTTATTGTTTTATAAGGACCTAACTAAAAATATAAGAATGTTATTACATAAATCATAAAATATTGTTCGTACCAAACAGGAAAATGTCTCTGAACAAAAAAATAACACTTTATTACAGTTTTCGATCATTTACAGCAATAAAACTTTACAGGGACCTGGTTGAAATCCTCACTGTTATTATAGGGACCAAAATTATGTCCTTGAAACTACGGTGTAAAACACATTTAATTGTCGCGAAATTTGAATTTCTAAATCATACAAAATCTTAGAATTACAGATTTACAAGGACTTCAATTATTACTTAAAAATATAAACAATCTAATCTTAGAAGTAGAAATCCTAATAATTATTCAGACTAATCAATTTAATTTTTTTATACTATTCGTCCAGTGAGTGGAAGTATACATTAATACTTTATATAAAATTTCCCTATATGACAAAATATGATATTAAATGGTTTACAGTCGTCATTTAAAAGCTCCAATACTTCTAATAATATTGTTTGTTTGAAATTATAAACATTAATATGTATTATCGAAATATGCATTAAATGTTGATTCTATTATTTTGTGAAAGAAATAAAAATATCTAAGTACCTAGTTATAGAGACATACAATATAATCGGAATACATAATTTATGTCAATTATATTTTTGCAATAATACACAAAAATCACGTATACAACGAGTAAGACTTAAAATACAACTTAAATATATATGTAGCCTACTTCATTCATTAGTTCTATTATTTTGCAACAAAAAAATCTCGTAAGCACCGAGTTATAGAAACTAGGTATATGTAAACTAAAATATATACGTCATGCTAATTATCTTATTCTGTAAAACACAATAAATATAATGTACCTCCACCATATATTTTAAAAATTATATTTAATTATATTTTGAATGCCATAAAGCAAAGGAGTAAGAATGTGGTATAAATTTAACATAGTATATACATATCCATTATATATACCTTAACATTAATTTATTATCACACTTTAAACAATAAGGAAGTCAATATTCATTGATCAGAGAGTTATATTTCAAAATAATAGTATTAGGCAACTTTGGCAAAGTATAATCAATAGGGCCTTTGTTTTGTCTCTCTGTGCTCTGTAAAATTAAATACTGTATTTTATGCTAAAGAAATTCGATTAAATTAAAAAAAACAATGTCAAATTGAAACAAGGCCTGCTAAGTAAAGCAAGAGACTGCTACCAACAAAAATTGGAAACTAAAAGAAAAGTAGAGTGTTAAAATATATTATAACAAACTATAAGATTAAGTATAGGCAATCAAAAACTGCATATTAAAAAAAGTTGAAAGAAAGTATGTGGTAAATAAAATGTTATAGGTAACATATTTAAAATCACTGGCAGGGCCTAGATGGTCCATATAAATAGCAATATTATGGAAATTGAAGTACATGCAACCTTAAGAAAGGTATCATTCGATAAGCAATAAAAAAATACACATATTAGAAAAAATTAAAAGAAAGTATGTTGTAAATCAAATTTTATGGGTAAAATAATTAAAATCACTATGGCAAGGCCTAGAAAGTTCATATAAATGGCAATATTATGGAAATTGAAGTATATACAACCTTAAGAAAGGTATCATTCGATAGGCAATCAAAAACTACACATATTATAAAAGTTGAAAGAAAGTATAGTAAATAAAGTTTTATGGGCAAAATAATTAAAATCACTATGGCTGGGCATAATAGGCCATTTCAATGTCTCGCTTAGCTTGGTTTGGTTTAAACTCAGCTTAGACTGTCCTTATATCTGACCAAT
>JAYRBW010060411.1:0-10773 GCA_036023295.1 Invenusta paracnida | reverse complement strand
TGGCCCTGACCGCTAGATGATGAAGAGCTAGACATACTGTATAAATCGAGCATAAGGCACTCCATTTTATCAACACTATTTTTCCGCAAAAATTTCAACCAACCAAAATAAGAGAAATCCGTCTAGAATTGGATTCAATGGAAATTAACAGCTCACCCTTTTCTCCTACAGTTATATTTTTCTTTGGCGATTATGCCCACCGGCTATAATAGTTTTATTTTTATACGTTCTTGAATCTAGTTTCGCTATAGGAGATATACAACATAAGCGGGACAACTGTTGTCCCACCCGGAATACATATGTGGTTGTATACCGGGACGTTTGTCCCGCCCGGGCTTAAACCCTCTCCTTCGATAAGCTACTTGATGGAGTGGATAAATTGCAAAATACTACATGAGTCGATCTCATATGTGGCGCATCAAGTCAGGCAAGTGGAGTTCTAACTCATCTTTCCTTCAGGAAAATATAGTCTTATCGACAATGAGATCAATATTAATGACATCATGCACTACTTTACTAACATACTTCAAACTCCAATCCCTTCTTATATCGTTCACAGACTGAGACATTTAAACTAGTTCTCCCTGTTCAGATAAACTTTTTACGTTTTAATGAGTCCCCCTTTACTACATGTGTTATTTATGAACCTGAACTATTCCAGCAATGCGTTTTATATACTTGCTGGAAGCCTTCACTTGTAGACCATTTTCATACAGGTAAGGTTATCATAATGGGTCGTAATGCACACGCTTCAATTGTCCTTATACATGACTATCTTATTAGTCTATATTCAACCAATGTTGACTATATCTTTTTAACTTAATTACAATTGTATAAATCTTTATGTGCTATGTATATATTTCCCCTTGTAAAAATAAAAAGACATTTTAAAACATTCACTCATTATTGCCTAAATATGAAAGAAGAGCTAGGCATGAAAAGTAAGGAGGCGGGATCTACAAAGTTTTACACAGTTAAAATAAAGATAGAGATGGGAGGCGGGTAGTTATATAATACAGGGTCTCTTGTTCCAGGATCCGGGGAAGAATGATGGCTCTCTTGCGAACTGTTCGTTCAACTTGGCCGAGGTGGTAGTTCCTACAGGGGAGAGACGAGTTAATACCAGTCCATGCCCTCGAAGAAGGAAAGTGTCTTCTTTTCATAGATGATACTATAGGCTTGATGATTGATGGAGCCAATTCGACGCTGGGTATGCGAGAAGCAAGGTTGTCCCTGCATACATATATTATGCATAAAACATATTGTCAAACAGAATAACATTTACATTTATATTATTTAGAAATCCATAATTACTAAAAATTATATTTACATCAACTTGTAATTTAATTAATAATAAAAAGTACTTTAACTGTTCACACGATGAGCCAATTTACATAGAAATATTTAAAAAAACAACATAAAAAACACAATATTTAACAAATAAATGAACTATCATACAATTATTTTTAACAGTTCAAGTGTAATATTTTTGAAAGAACAATTAGGTTACACAATATTAATTTACTTATTTCAAATATAGTTATTGTTTCGAATCAGTAGACGGTTCAACTGTCTGCCCATAATTGTAAAGCTGAAATGAAAAAGTAATCTATTAATTCACTTTTTAAAAGCAGTAAATGGATAACCATTAATGTGCCAAACAGAAAATATAATGCTCAATAGAAGCTTTACTAAGAAACAAAAGAATACATAATGCAAATTTTAAATTGATAATGAAAATAAAAACGGTATCAGTCATTAAAAAATGTACAAACTACAATATTACAAAATCTGTACAAACAATAAACATTTTAAAATTATATTGCACTTATATTGTATTATATACTTTCTCATTAAGTTCAGTTAATATATAGAACGCTTTAAAACAGGGTTACAAAATACAGTAGGATTACTGAAGCATTTTATTCTTTTTAATAATATGCGAGATCGACCTATATAATTAATAAGCAGCAAAAAAATAATTTACCTTATAAGTTTGTATAGAAATAAATACTGTAACAAGGATTAATAAAAGCATACCTGTTAAAAAGTACTGAAAAGAATTAAGTTTGGTGCATTTTTATATGTTGAAATACCTAAAGTAGCACCATTAGGCTACGAAATAAGATGGTTTCTAAAAGTACCTCTAGAAATTAATTGTAAAAATATCATCTTAGAGCATATACACATATATGCACGTCATGTCTAATAAACTGATATATGAATAAAACAAATTATAACTCTACATAACACATTGACTGAGTAAACACAAAATAAATAATCAGACAAACTAAAAATAATAACAAAGAGCGTTTCAAATAAAGAAATGTATTTATCATTAAAGAAAAATTCGCAGCTAGCATGAATTAAGCTATTATGTATATATAAAATACTAGATAAGGACTATATTAAATAATTATTACATTGAGAAATAAGTTTCGAAAACAAATATAATATAGTTAAATGCAATGATATATAAATTATTGAAATTGCAATTTAATTTTTGCCATAACATATGCATTCTATTACATCGAAAACATATAAAGAAAGAGGAAACGCCTTCTTACGTGATGAACACTGATACTGCATCTCATCAATACGTATACATGACGGATTTTATGATAAAGAACATATCATTTACATAGTAGAGACATAAACTTCTATTCAAATGTATATTCCGTTGTACTATGGAAGAACTAATAACACTCTAAATGAATTCCCACTGAGTATCACATATTGTGTACATCCAATCTAAAAAGGCATTTCACATATGTATTCGTTGTGTTTTACAAGCAAAAATGAAGTTGAAAATGCTTTACTACATATTGTACACTGATACGACTTTTCACCCGTATGTATTCGTTTGTGTCGAGACATTTCTGATGATGTTGAAAATGCTTTAATACAGAGTGTACACTGATACGGCTTTTCACCTGTATGTATACGTTTATGATTTGCAAGATCTGATGATCCTGCAAAAGCTTTATTACATAATGTACATCGATATGGCCTTTCACCTGTGTGTGTACGTTTGTGTCGAGAAATATCTGAAAATGTTGAAAATGCTTTAATACAAAGTGTACATTGATACGGTTTTTCACCTGTGTGTATTCGTTTGTGTCGAGAAATTTCGGACGATGTTGAAAATGCTTTAATACAGAGTGTACACTGATACGGCTTTTCCCCTGTGTGTATACGTTTATGATTTACAAGATCTGATGATTTTGAAAATGCTTTGTTACATAGTGTACACTGATATGGCTTTTCACCTGTGTGTGTACGTTTGTGACTGGAAAAATCTGACAATGTTGAAAATGCTTTAATACAGAGTGTACACTGATACGGCTTTTCACCCGTATGTATTCGTTTGTGTCGTGAAAGATCTCCTGATGCTGAAAATGCTTTATTACATATTGTACACCGAAACGGCTTTTCGCCAGTGTGTATTTTTTTGTGTCTCAAAAGACTCGATGAAGTTGAAAATGCTTTATTACATAGTGTACACGGATGCAGCTTTTCACCTGTGTGTATTCGTTTGTGTCGGGAAAGTTCTGACGATGTTGAAAATGGTTTAATACAGAGTGTACACTGATACGGCTTTTCACCAGTGTGTATACGTTTATGATTTGCAAGATCTGATGATTCTGAAAAAGCTTTGTTACATAGTGTACACGGATGCAGCTTTTCACCTGTGTGTGTACGTTTGTGTCGGGAAAGATCTCCTGATGTTGAAAATGCTTTAATACAGAGTGTACACTGATACGGCTTTTCACCTGTGTGTATTCGTTTGTGACGTGCAAGACTTGATAAAATTGAAAATTCTTTATAACACAATGTACATTGAATTGGTTTTTTATCTGCATGTATTCTGTTATGTAATGCTAATTGGCATTTATTTAAAAATGTTTTAGTACATACGGTACATTGGTACATCCTGCGAGAAGGGTATATTGTATATATATAGCAATATATAAATATGAAGGTTCCGTTGCCTGTGAATATTAATACTTGAATTAACCTGTAAAAAAACAGAAAACAAAATTTCAATTAAATGTGGGTTGAAAAATTAAATGTGCAAACTATGCATGTGGCAATAATGGTCGTAAAATTCTGTGATTAAAAATAAAAGATTTGATAATTTACTTTTACTTTTCTTCAGGCAAAAAGTTTATAAAAAGGCTAAACATTTATTATAGTAGTGTTCTATTGTCAGAAATGATACACGAATACGAATACAAAATGATTAAGCAATACGAATATGCAGAATGACTACAAATAAATGAATTACGAAAAATTAAATTAATTAGTTCTATTAATTTATTTAGCACACAAATAAATACAGATGCGTAACAAAAATATCTATACGTGCGAATAAATAAAACAATATATAATAGATATTATTTTAAAAAATTAAGCACACTATATAACCAGCTTAATATATGCGTATAATATTAATCAGTAGATATATATATAAAACAAGGATAAACTTAACAGTTAAAAAGTAAAATATTTATTATATATACAAAATAAATCATTTTTGAGCTGGTTATCTATATTTATAATCCTTTAAACCAAGTGTATCAATTTTAATATACAATTTGGAGTAATTAATATGCTGTTGGGTGTTTATCTCAAACTCATTTATTCTCTAGTGGGCAATTTACTCGACATCATCATTATAAATATAATTCAATGTATTTCATTTACATATACACGGTTCCCGTGCGTGCACCATTTACACATATTGAAATAATATTATGAAGAATAACATTAAAGTAGGTGTGTGGTGTCCAGAAGATATATACTTTGATTCAATAGATCTCACTATTTATTTAAAATTATTTAAAATATAATAAATTATCAAAAATAAATTATTAAAACTGAAATTTAACCAAATCCACTGAAAATCTTGTTTCAGTTGTGTAAAAGGTTCAACTACCAGTTTGCTATTGTAAATTTGAAATAAAACAGTGAACTAATGTCATGAAATAAAAACTTTACTCAAAAGCAGTTAACCGAATGTCCGAAAACTAAATAGCATACACTACTACTGTAGTTAAGTAAGATATAAATAAGTTTCAATTACGAGACATCATTATATTTATTGTACTTTAAATAGTCCAGTTAGAAAAAAGTTAGATTGATATATCCTGCTAAATTGGCCAATAATTCCCCTTAGCAATGGATATATATTGTAAAGTTATCATACATGGTATGTGGAAGATTATGTGCCGTTTATGGCTTTAATAATAAGATGGATCATAGAGTACGTCATGTCAATTACATACATTAAGTAAATTTTACAAAATTTCAAAAGACACTGTAAGATATGTAGTACTGTTTTTGTTAAACATGTTTCTAAGCCGAACTTGTACCATAGCACACAGCGGCTTATACCGCGAATAAAGTTTAGTCTATACTTTATGTCAGAGATAATTCAAGACATTGTAGACGAATTTGTTAATTTGACGTTAACTTAAGTCATACAGTCAAACACTGATAATGCGTACTCTTTCAATTAACCAACTATTTCGTATGTTAAATCCTATCGATAATGCGTACTGCGTACCTTTTCGATTTCCCAATTAAATAATATACAGTGTTTTAGAATCAATAATGCGTATAACCTATACTTTTATATATATATTTGATTTAAGTATATGCTTTTTTAACAGTAAAATCGATATAAACACACATTAGTTGTTAAATTCAATACATTTAATCAGCGCAAGGAGTGAAATATTATGTGTTATCGACTGTCTATGTTTTTCTTTTCATTACCAGACTACTTATAATAGTAAATAAATTCAATTAGATATAAAGTCATTTATATATATATATTTTAATGAAATAAGCTAAATATCGATAATGCATATGCATCAATAATGCGTACTTTTTCCTTTTCTCTAAGAGGTACGCATTATCGGTGTTTGACTGCACAACATTTTAAGATGCTACGCGTAATGTGAAGATATATTAAATATAAATACAAATTTTTTAACTTGTTTTAAATATATATTTTTCTTTATATGTAAATTTTATATATCTCTCTTCCTCATGTATTCATAATTATCCAACAAAACAATATTTACAGATAAAGCGAATTAATCATGTGATTTTGAAAAGTAACACGCAGGTAGGTAGTTAACAAGTAGGCAGCATAATACAGTATTATCGATTATTTTCATTGATTAATAGGATAAAAAATGTCAATATTCTATTGTCAGATGATGAAATACTAGAAATTTAACATGATATTAATATAAAAGCAATCTATAAAATGTATGTACCTACTAATCTTTATGAAACCTGTTTAAAAATTAAGAACAGTTTTTCTGTCAATGTTGTCCCAGCTTTTGTTTTAAACTAATATACTGTGTATACGGTATTTTATAGGGGCGTACGCTCTGAGGGAGGGGGGGGAACAGCCGAAAGCGTACTCAAGTGTACAAGGGATGGTCGAAAATGATGAACTAGTGCCTACGTACTTTGTGAATGGCCCCTTTTCCATTTATTAATTTCTTTATATCTATGGATGAGTGGTTTAAATGATTATCAGCTATATAATTAAAAGAACTAAATTGTGTCTAGTTTGTAAACGTAGTTTCTGAATGTAGTTTTTGAATTGTAGTTTCTGATGACGTTAAAAATAATATTTTACATAATAAATTATTCATAATGATTTTTACAGAAACATTCATTTGTGAAGTATATTCATTATAAAAAGGTTTTCACTTGTTTATTACTTTGAATCGTGGCATATCTGTTGAAGTTGAATATGCTCTGAATAAGTTTAAAATGTCCCCGAGGGGGTTTATTTTATAAACCATTCATAGTAATCATTGTTTTCACCAAAAACACAAAACCTTATTAGTTAGACGGCAAATATTAAGCTGCTAGAGACACTGGCACAACTAAGGAATGAGGAGGATCCCACTAACTGAGCTACGGGAAGTGCACCCCATCCGCATCTGTTGGGATAGGAATCCTCGAAGTCCCAGTACAAAGAAAACCCTTTGTGACAGTGACAAAGGGCAACATCCTCGGTATCAAGGTGAAATCCAAAAAACGGACAAACTGCCAGCCTTCAATAAGGTGAACATGACTGGATGGTGTACACCTTGGGAGATTAGATAGGAAGTAGCCTGCTATGCAGTGAAGAAGCTGGTAAAACAACTGAGACTATCATCTGCCAGCACTTACACAAAGGTGAATAGTTAATCCAAATAAACCGATATGTATTTCATGCATTCCATGAAAATATAAATAAGTGTTCTGGAGTAAATAGGGAAAGTAGGATCTCCAACAGTATTCATTGGTTATTTATACTGCACACATAAGTGTCCGAGTGGAGCTTTTGGATACAAATACAACATTTTTGTCACGTTTAGACAGTAACTTATAAATCATTGTTCGTGAAAGTCATTATTATAAATTCACCAGAAAATCGTTAATCATGATCATTTTCCAACTAAAGTAAAGATGGATAATACGTAAAAATTGTTTACTCATTACTTGACTGGTTGACTAATCTCCACATATTTTGAACGTTATACCTGTTAAGCAGGATTAAGTATTCGTTTGTAAATCATTTTATTCAAGTTATCATTGTTTATAATCTCATAACTACATAATATATAATATAAGTTAACTACACATGTACAGTCTTCTGTACTAAATGTACTTTGTATAACTATGTACTATTGAGGGTTAAGAAGTATTGCTACGGGTCTGTATAATATTAAATTCAACTTACAAGTAAAACACACGGACCAGACCGCAAAACAGCGCTTACTTTCGGTAAGAAATCATGTAAGTTAGAGGAACATGTCTATAGTAGAAGGGGAGAGAAGTAAAGAGAATGTAGAGGCCAATTGGAAAAGGAGGATGAATAAATAGAGGAGAGAGCAGCAACCAATGGGATAACAGGGATGTTCCAGGAAGGGGGAAACAAAATTCTCTGCACAGAGCCGGAGACAACACGAACCTTCACTAAACCCAACTCAGTACAACACCCCTAACCACCATGAACCCACTAACAGCTCCTGCGCCTGTTGCCGGAGCCGCCTCTGTTTCCAAGGACGGCTAATCCCGAGCCTAACCCAGTACCGCTGCTAACCCGAAGTGTCAGACGTCTTGATCCCGTTGAACCCTGAAACCGACGCCCAGGCAACGAGACAACTAAGGACAGGCCTAGACCAGTGTCCCCCAGCCTATTCAGAGAAAACTACTTATAAATTCAGTGTTTAAGGTGACTCTTGTATATTCTCACGTACCCTATGTCAGACCTGTGTAAGTTATAACGGTTGTATCCAAATATACCTTGTTAGATATATGCCATTAAGTCTTACTGTTCTCTTTCGATAGGAGGGTATACGGCCAATTAAGTAACGTAAGCTTGAGCAAGTTAGGATGAACTTGGTTGAAGCTCGGTTGCCTATCAATGACCTTGACATGCTTTTATTGGCAGCCAAAAATGGAACCTCAAAGAGAACAGTGTAAATTAAAATTCTAGTATTGTACAAAGTTATAAACTTTGTGTTTAGATTTTGAAATTCAATCGAGTAGAAAAGGATAAGATAAGTCTGATAATTTTGTAGAAAGTAATGCGAAGCGTTAATAATAGTAGTGGAGTAAAAACTATTCAAAGTATTCTGGCACGTAAAATTACTAGAGCTGAGATGGAGTTGAGATTGAAGGGAGTGGAAGAGTTTTTGAAGGATATTAAAAATCAAAACATAGAAAACAAACAGCAAATGAAAAATTTAAAGAAAAAACTTGAAAAATGAGCAGAGAAACAGGAAAAAGTAGAAAAATAATCTGTCAGTTTTGTGGGAAGACACATCTGGGAAATTGTTGGTATGAAAGACCAGAGCATTTTGTGACAAGAAATGTAGTGTGTTATGATGCAAGCAGCGAGAGCATATCGTAACCAACTGCGCTAAACGGAAAATAAAAAAGAACAGGCCTTTGTTCAAAATTCCACAGAATGCCGATTGTAAATAATTAAGTAGTCCGAAACCGTAAACTATGTACAGATGTGAATAAATAGTGTAAGAGTGATATAAGGGTATATTTGTAATAAATATGTATTGTTTTCCAGTTGAACGATCGATAATACTGGCGAGTAATTTGTTATATTATTGCGGGAAAATGTGTTACGTTAGGTTACTTTTGTATAAGTTATTATTAATTCTCAAATATTGACAGTGATAGAAATTGCTTTTCATTCTTGAATATTTATTGATAAAATATAAAAATTAAAATAATATAATGTTAAAAAAATCTTTAAAAATATTAATCAAACAGATTGCAGGATAATTAGGTAATAGCAGGCATACATGTAATTTAAAATAAATTACATATAGAATTTTATTTAAAGAAATTTATAATGAACAAATTTAGTAACTAGAAATTAAATAAAAAGAAGTATAATTATAACTTTTAAAATACAAAAACAATTATTATAATTAAGATGTTGGTATAGAATCAGGTAAAAAGATTGTTGTGTTGAAACTTAAATTTATTCCTTACATAAAATAATATTGCATAAATTCGTTTAAAATAGTGAAAGCTACATAGCATTTTTCAAATAAGATTATACTAAAACATAAATTGAAATAACATTATAGTACAGTAAAATTAAGAGTATCTACTGAGTTATCATAAACCGGTGGGTTTAATCGTGAAATATTAAAGGTCATGGTAGAATTAGTAATATATTTTTTTAGTAAGCAAGTAAGTAGAAGAAGTGGCAGAATACATGAATAAGGCAATTTAACCGCCAAATGACCAGGCCGACAGTTATAAAAACTAGTCAGGAGTATACTCATACAAGCTATAAATTTAAAATAAAAAAAACTCAGAAGAATAGAGTACTAATTCAACTAAAGTAGGGCCAGTAAAAAATAAATGAATTAGATACATAAATATTATTTTAGTAATCTAAGTAGATTTAGTTTGGCAAAGAATAGAATAATGTGATTTCTAATTAATAGAAGTAATTAATTAATGTGCGATAAAGATTAAGAACCGAATAAAGTATGGACGAATAATTTAGGAATAGGCAGGCTAGCTAAAGGCTGCAGAAATAAAACATAGTTATAGATACCGAAAACTACTTCAAACTTAACAGAAAAACTTCAGTTATAAAATAGAAAAACATTCTTTATAATAGTTATTTTTTTGACAAAATAACCAATCGTGGAATTTCAGTTATTAGTTAGAAATAACATTAACTCAAGTAACTTTTCAAACAAAAATTTCGGTACAGTTGGACCTCAAGAATTAAGGTTTAAATGCGGTCAGGTTAGGAAACATGTATAACTAATAATAGATAAGAACGTATTAAAATTTAGGTGGCAAGATAATGCATGTACCTGTTGCTATTGAAGTGAGAAGGAAATATTTCGAAATTAAATAAGAGGATAAGAAATAATTTAACAATATAAAAAATTATTAATGTGTATAAAAATTCAGAGGCTTTTGGCCATTAATAAACCAATTTAAACGACAAATGGCTATTAAGAAATAACACCACAGGGAGTGAAATAACTTATAAATAAAAGGAAAAACAGAAGTATAACTATAGTCCAGTCAAATTAACCCAAAAAAACAGAAACCTAGAAAAAATCGTGTAAAGCTGAATTTTTGCATGAAACATCAGTAAATTGATCAGAACAAAATATCCAAAATTCGCTGAAATCCGGTTTGGGCGGAAAAAGTTGTGGTTATTTTACTATTTTTACATGTTAAAGAATAGGAAAATGTTTT
>JAYRBW010060410.1:0-10774 GCA_036023295.1 Invenusta paracnida | reverse complement strand
CGGTCTGATGATGGTTAATTATACCGAAACATGTTACCCAGGAAATGGCTTTTTCGTTTGTTAAACTATGAACAAAGGGTTAATTTTTGGATCTAATATTTCTTATATTAAATGAAATGATAAATGTGGGAAAATTGTGTATTATTACAAAAAGTGGTAATTTTAAACTACTATATTACAATATCAGCCGCATGACGGGGAGAGCGGTTAGCAATATATCGACCTTGTTATACCATCCATCTCAGGGATTCAGTCTTCAGACTGCTACAGAAGACAATATCTACATAACAACAGTTTATTACAAATGAAGCTTACATTTACTTATACTGCCTAAAGAGGCCTCTTTCTAGCAAATAAACGAAGCAAACAACTGGTCTCGCAAATAATTAATTAATTAGTCCAGTTATTCATTTTTTATCAGCTACAACTTGGCTTTTTGAAGCAGTATGTAAATGTAGATTTATTTTCCATTACTAAGTTTCACTCTCAATAAATTAAGGGAATACTGACATTGTATTTTGCAGTAGTACGACGGGTGTGCTGCTGAGGACCTGCTGCAATCCGGCTCTCCTCGTACTACTAGAAATATACATTAGTAGCATTTTTTAGTAGCCACAATTTTATTTTATAATTATACCTTTTGGAATTAATAAAAAAAAACATCTATTTTAATATATCATAAATGTAGTTGAAGTACACACGAAGAATAAATTTTAAATGTTAATTCAATCTTTGTGTGTCCGAAAGAAGAAATATGTATTGTAATGGAAAAATCCAATGTGTAGTATATATACGTATATTATGACAGAATCTAACTTCACAAAATATAAATATATATATTTAACATAGTATATTATGTTCCAAACTGTGTACTGTCTATAGTTCTCATTGTTCGATAATTTCTGAAACAGTATAATTCATGTATAATAAAATAAATGGTTAGATAAATGTGGATAAATATATTATTCGTTAATGTATATTGTTTCTACCTATATGCATATATCTGAGTACTTGTATTTTTATATTTAATCAATTTAAATGATATTATAGATATATTATGATATTTTCTATTTAAGTTTTATAATACCATATCAAGCTATTATTTAATTTAAAATAAGTAATATTAATTTAGTAAAAGAAATGGAGTCAAGGGTTATTAAAAGAAACCTAGCAATAATTTTAATTTTTACAAAGTATAAATAGGAAATTTCAACAATATCTATAATAATCAAAAAGTATTTATAAGTAACACTTTTGTTAGCTGGATAACGATAAGTATCAATGAATTCAATTGTTATTCTTACCAGTTATTCGATTCTTACGTATTATTTGATTTTAAACATACCCGTATTTATTCTAAATAATGAAATTTAGAACTTTACTTATATTTTTTATAGAATTATAAATTTTATATTTCAAATATTTGTTAATTAAAATTGCTGCATGTTAATCAATATTAATACTTACATGTTTAGATAAGTTTTCTTCTATTCATATTAAAGGGTTGTGATCACCTTTTCAGAATTGTTATACTCTTCAGAAGTTATTTTACTGATGCATGTGTATTTTGTGTTGTATAATTGTTATACACACTGATTTTTTCACAAATTTATTAAATTCTTCCTAAATTATTACTAGTTAGATTTGTACGATAGCTTGAGCCTGATTGAGCCTTATTTAGGACCTGAAGTTTCCGAGTATAAACTGTACTCCATCATTTAAAGTTTAAATTTTCTATTTATTAACTTCTATATGTTTTTTATTATAAATTTTGTTACATACTAAAATATAATAAAACTTTTTTTAATAGTGCATAACATAAAATAGATCACACGATGAGTATATATCATCTTAAATACATATATTGTTCTAAAACAGAAACGTAAAGAATAGCAGGAAAATTATTTACCAAAAAGGTAGTTATATTCCGCTTCGGGTGATATGCTCACAATAATTTGTCAGAATTGATAAAAATGATTAAAACATATTTGTGAATGAAGCATAAGTTGCAGTATATACATATAATGATATTTATTAAAATTGTAAATACGGAAAATTATGTTAAAAGGTTGTAGGTAAGATAAAATATAATATAATTCGATGTTCGTAGATTCGGCAATTTTGAAATACAATATCATTCTATATTTTTATTAAAATTTAATCATATCATTCCATTTTTACAATTTTATTATTTAGCTCATAATAGTTGTATATAATTTTATTTATTCAACAATTGCAAAACAAATTTTATTATAAAATATAAACTAATGTAATTGATTTTTCCTGCGTTGCGAATTTAAACTATAATATAAAGCAATTTATTGGTAATCCGACATATACATAATTTTTTAATTGCGTTAGTAATGTAATCTAATGTATCAGTCAGTATCTTCGTGGTCTAATGGACAGCATAGCTGAGCCATTCCTTGACTCCTCAGCACTTTTACAGCACCGATCTAACCTCAACAGGCGACGAAATGCAGTCGCGTACTCCTTATTGTAGAACGCGTAGATGAAAGGATTGAAAACGCTGTTTGAATAACCCAACCAGGTCACAATTGGGAAGACAATCTGGAGCCAAAAACAACCACCACAAAACGGTTCCAACAAATATATTGTGAAAAACGGGAGCCAACAGGCCGAAAAACTTCCCACCACTATAGCCAGCGTTTTGGCGGTTTTATGCTCTCGGCGAAATGCAACACGCTCTCGTTTTTTGTCATCCTGATCCTGATCACGTGACCGCGCTGTAGTTTCCCTTGGCGATGCTGGTAGACACCGGCGTCCCCCAGGGAGCTGAGCCAAGGTTGATATATGTCCGGTGTTGAGAATGAGTTGCTTAAGGCCGGGGCTGCCTGGTGGGAACTCCATAGAATTACTGTTCCCAGTGGAGAAGGATCCATCGCTTCCAGATTCTACCTGAGTGGCTGTATTGTTGGAGTTCGTGGTGTCCAGTTGACTCGAAGGTGTCTGCTGCTTTCTTCGCCAGATTACCCGATGATGATGGTATACGTGGGGCAAAAGAAGTGCTCTTCTTCGGCGCGCCACTACAAAGATGTTCACATAGACAAAAATCATGATGACAAAGGGGACAAAGAAAGAACCTAACGAAGAATAAATTCGGAATCCGGGGTCGATACTGATCATGCAAACACCCTCGGTCAATTGATGCTTGCTCCAGCCGAGAATCGGAGGGAATGTAATGACGCATGAAAGAACCCACACGGCGCAGATCATCCCTGTGGCCAGTTTCTTGGAGCGCTGTGTTGCGTAGATGAGCGGGCGAGTTATTGCCAGGTATCGATCTACCGATATGCAGCCCAAGTTGAGAATTGAGGCTGTGCATAGCAGGATATCCATGGTCAGCCAGAGTTTGCAGAGATTAGGCCCCAGTGGCCAGGACTGGGTCAACTCGACATAGATGCTAAAGGGGAGCACGAACACTGCCACCATCAAGTCAGCCGTTGCCAAGGATACCACGTAGAGGTTGGTCACATTCTGGAGGCGTTTGGTCGTCGACACTGCTGCGATTACAAGACAATTACCGCCGAAAATGACAGAATCGATAAGTATAAGAATCAGACCGATTACATATCTTTGCCAGGGAGTTAATACATTGTAAGCTATACCAGTTCCGTTTTGAGAAGCATTTTGAAAAACCGATTCCATTGTTTATTAATTTCTGTAAATTTCAAGAAAAGAAGACAACATTTGTTTTTATTTGATTTTTTGCTTTCTCTGTTATATATAACTAAACAGCTATTTCAAGAAGCCAACACTAGGTTAACCAATCAGAAGACGTACACGATTCCTGTTTAATAAATTTGTACTCTTTAGAATTTGCCAATCGTCAATAGAACCAAAAATGTACAAGCAATAAATTACCATTTATTCTACACGTTTTAATCAGAGTTTTCATTTATTTAAAATTATTAATATATATTATTAAAAAAAGAGAAAAATAAATAATTGTAGGATTATTTATTTCCAATTTTGGTTTAATTTTAGTTTTAGATTTAAATCTGTTTTTCTACCACAATTATAATATATATTATAAAATAAAATGTATCAAAAATTGTTAAATCATGGATAATGAAGAAGTATTTTACTATTATTTAAATATAGGTATAGGATCCATATATAAATATATATGGCCACACGTGATTGAAAGATGTCACCATATTAAATATATTAAAACATGTTTGGTAAACCATTTAATTACAATATTCATAATACAAATTGTAACAATTTTATTATAATTCTTGTTAACATAATGACATTTTAATGCAGGAAAAATAGTTTATTATTAATGATGCGTATATATATATATTTATCCATAGACGTTGCAAAATTGATTCATATCATTTATTGACAAGTGTAAGAAGTAATGAAACAATCAATTTTTAATAATATAATATATCTTTAAAGAAATGTTATTAGTAATTTCAAAAGTTTGTATGTTTAAAAGTTATATGTTATAAATTTGTTATACTATAGTTATAATATTTTCATATATAGCTCAGCTAATTAACCAGTGCATATTATATATAGTTTTCGAAATCATTTTTAAATTAATTTTTGAAAAATACATGACTTTTAATGTATGTTAATATAAAATATTTCATGATATTTCCAACGAATATTTTCAATTCATGAGATCTGGATAAAAATTTATGAAATTAAAATAATGGGGAAATACTATATACATTAAATTCTAAACAATATGTAAGTTTTATTAAATCGAATACTGCTTAACTAAAAGTAAATTTTTATTTGGCAAATTAAAAATGTTATTAGAACCTTAAAAGTATTGGCAAGCTCATGAGTAACCATGAAAATGTATTTAATATTATAAATACGCAATCCATCTGTGAATTTGTTAATTTTAATGCAGTACAAATTTGTAAAGCTATTTGTAATGTATTGTACTATATGCAGTTTGAAGATTCACAATATATGTAGCTCTACTTGGGGCTATATTATAAGTGAAATACTGAGACTATTTGTGAAGTATAATCAAATATTTTGAACGGATTCTTGTATGTAACAAATTTATATACACGGATTAATTAATATAATCTTTAATATACTTATTATATATATAATTTCGAATATTTAGGGAAGTCTTATATGACACATATTTTGAACACAATTTATAATTTATAAAGTACTCGTTGAAATATGTTATATATATATCAATATATCAAATCTTAAAAGGCGTCTACATATTTCGTTCATAGATGGATTGAGTCAAAAAGAAATTAAGAATCTGATTCGCGGCTCATAAATTGCCGATACTAATAAAAAGTGGCACACCAAAGGAATATAAAATCGAATGACTTAGTTTTACGAACACAGTGCTTTGAAGTTTACCATTAGGATAAAGACAAGAATTTTCAAAAAAATTATATGGAAAGATATCGTGTATTGCGTGCTATTTTTATTATTGAAAAAATCTTTAGTATTACACCTTCAAATGCGCTTCATCTGTTTTATAATTCGTTTAAATAATGCAGCTTGAATACCTATATTTCATAATTTTAAAGTCCTGTTCTATTAATAATAAAGTATATCAAATTTCTTTTTCATGCGCTATTTAATATCAGGAATGTCAATATTCATATTGATCTTTTAACAATATAGATTGATAGATATTGTAAATTTAAAATCTAAATAAAAGCGCAGTTTTGTATTTAAAATAGTCCAAAAAGTTTTAAACAAGAAAAAATAACTATTTAAATTGTTGTTTCTTCTAATTTCACTAAATAAAACCATTAAATCATTTCACCTAAAAACCAAAAATACGGTCACTGTATTAAAAAAAAATTGTTATTTAAAGATTAAAATTAGACATGTCTGATCAATTATATCTTCCATTCCTTTGTACACTATTCCATAGAAAGTGACAAAATAACATTAAATTTTGACGGTTCTCATCAAATATGGCACAAAAATGACATTTATTATACCAATAATCTATCGAGTAAATAAATTTCATCTCAAATTTGATCACATGATTTTAAACGTTTCTATTATAAATCTATTATAACTAATTTGCTTTATCTAAACCAAATTATTATACATTTTGAGAAAAAATGTGCACAAAAATGTATGATAGATATTTTTTTAATATTTATCCCACCAAATGTAAAAATATCAAATGTCTGGCAATTTCAAATATTTTCAAAATTAGGTTAGATTTTAATTAAAATCTCAAATGAAAAATAGAAATTTGTCGATACAATGAAATTTCTAATACAGAAACATATATGTTTATTAATTACATAATTTTACAAGAATTTATCTACAATTGAAAACGAAAAATGTGATTCATTAAAATCATTGCTGAGCTATATTTCGCTTCTTTTGTCGACACGCTTATAGCAACATGATATAGAATAAATAAGATGTATATTTAATAATAAACAAGTATGTACATCTTAAAGATACGTGTATGGGGACAATTCATTAGAGTTGGGTTTACAGCACTATTATTATATCTTTCTTTTATTAGTTTTCCCGATCAAATATATAGGGGGACAGAACAAATATGTCGACATTAGATTAAATAAAAACGGCTGAAATTTGAATTTTAAAATAGTATATTTTTTCAAATAATATGTTGGCAAGGTGATATCAAATGCGTCCAGACCTCATCGAACGTTAACACGATAATCTTATAATTGTTAATTAAGAGTTTTTATTTATTTATCTGTCAGTCTTAGATAGATACATTGTATATAATTTATTATTAAAGTTGTATTAAGAGATTGTTTTTGGTTAACACAACTTTATTTAGTATTTAGTATCTGTATAGCTATTAAAACTATGTTGGTTTCTAGAAAATCAGAAAAATGACCTACAAAGGCAAATACTTCTGTTAATGAGACAACCGAATATATCAAGCCATGTTTTTAACGAATTATATCTTTCACCGTTATTTTATTAACTGTATAAATTAACTAGAAAAAAATTCTTATAGTTTAAATATATATATATATGTACTCTTATACTTACATCATATACAATCATGCTCAAATAATAAACAACTACGAAAATATGAACTTTTCCTGATAGTGATTTGTGTAGGGGGATCACTCAGTCATCATTTACCCACGCGATATATACTTATTTGTTACTCTCATTTATTGTGAAGGGACAAATGAAACAACTCTTTTTTGCTAAAAAATGTGGCAACAACAGCAAACAAACTTGAGTGACCATTATTAGAACAGTTATTTACTAAATTGAAAGAAGCATTGAGTGTGTGGTAACAGGAATACCAAGATATTGACGCCCTACGGCATGAGAGCTGTCGAAAACAATTCATAAAGATACCAGAAGAAAACTAGGAAGTCTGCGTATCCCAACTTACTCATAGTAGGATGTAAAGAATTTTAGCTGCTATTATGGAAACTTGCGTTATACATAGATATTCTACAGTTTAACTTCCGTTCATATGTGTGTGTACGAAAACTGTAGTTGAGGTCAGATGAATTATTGAACATTTTAGAATTCCTTGTTCTTCTGATCCCTTTTCTTGTCTCTCGTGTTCTGTTTCTGTTTTCGAATCGGTGTCTATAAGTTCCAGAAATTAGTATAGAAAAATGCCGGGTAGAGACATCACTGTGAACTTATGAAAGAACAGCTCGAACATTTTCAGTGAGAGATGTGGGAGGTATGGAGGAGGGGAATAAACGAGGGGGATTCAGCCATGCGTTCTCGTTCTCATGATCGAATCAGCTCAAGAGGAAATTGCATTGCTCACGCTGTACTGGGCATTTTGCACACCGACTCTTTTCTCCTGTTTTATCCAGTCCTGTTCGTTTCTGTGCAGTCACCAAAACAAGGCAGTCGAAAGATTGAATAACGAAGAGTGATGAAAGAAGAACAGGAGAGAAATATAGCCCTGTGAGAACACATATCAATGATCTTTTAAAGTGTGTGTATGTGTGGATCTAAAAATCCTCAATTCTTTTTTGCTTTTAACATTTCCAACAATTTCTCCCTTATATTAAAGTATTTCCTATGTACCCAGATATACATTTGATGTTATTCACCGCAGCTATATTGTTTTTGTAAAAGCGGATGGTACTAAAAATAAGGAAAGAAAGATCAGTCTTTGTCCAGTCGGCTGCTATCTTGTTGACCTTATAAGACAATCAGATGTATTCAATTAGTTTAGTATAGGTACAGAGGACCCTAGATTTAATTGAAAACATGTTTGTTATAGACATTTGTTGCTATATATGTACATATATATAAGATTTTTTTTTCTAGTAGATACCAAAGCAAGTAAAATTATTAAACCGAAATATTATTATTGAGTATACAATATTATCCTGGACATAACATATGTATTTAGGTATTATTATAGACTGACAATTTATAAGGCATTACAGGTATCATTATTTCCGTTTTCTATAAATGTCCCTTCTATTTTAATCCAATAAAATTATGAGAAGGATAACGAATCTAAGCTTACATTCTGTGAATATATTTATGAGTCATGTTAATATATATTTATTTCCATAATATAGTGTTTCATTTTCTGTATTTTAATATTTTTTCAATTATGAACCTTTCTTGGGTTCAAGACTGTTGGTGTCTGGTGTCTTTTTTGCAATAAATTTTAATAATAATACTGGCTTGTTTTTTAATATTTGCGTAAATTTAAACTATTAATTTTATAAAATGATTACATAAACGTGAAATATATATTTACATAGTTCAATGGAAAATATTTTCAGAATATTATTAAATTATCTTAAACTTTCTTAATTTGAAGTTTATAATTCGTTAAATGATCGCATTACAGGTAAACTCTATATAATTATTATAAATATGTAGTTTATATTACATTAAATTAAGTTTAGTTTAGTTTAGTTTAGTTTAGTTTAGTTTTATTCATGAATGACACGAACATCTATAGTAAATTAAACGACATAAAACATATTATACCTATTAAATGTAAATTATGTCAACATTTGGTATAAATACACATATGTGTATTAAACCATAAATATATTTTTATTTAAATTAAAAATATAAAATTATTTTTGAATAATATTTTGATTATAATGTTTCAGAATGTTATCAGGAATGGTACATTTTTTAATGAACATTCGTACCTACCAAATTGTACTGTGCATACAAACAACATCTTCTGTAATATTGTTCATAATCTATTAAATTGAAATGATTATTATTTTTTAATTAGAGAGCAAAGTAAATAAGTAATACTTTATTTGTTATAACACATTTATTACTATTTATTATTTAAGTAAACAATCAAATTTAAAGATTCAGTATTGATGTTATTAATTAACTATTAATATATACACGACTTGAATACACTTTTGTAGTATATAACAACATATTAAAGTTAAATATATTTGTTTTGATAATTATACAAATAATTAGCTAAATAGACATATTTAATTAAAAATATATATATATTTATTTGATATATATAAATTACATTCTTTACAGGACCGAAGGAACGAAACAATTTTTGGGGGGCGGATTGTAAGAAGGCGCCATATTATATTCTAAAAACGAAGCTGCATTTTGAATGGAAAAAAAATTGTACAGATTTTTAAATTGTAATTATTTATAAATAATGTGACAGAAAATCAAATATATCAAAAATATAAATGATAAATATTTAAATATTTGTTCGGATAATTCATTGTCATTGTTATAATTAATAGATAATAGAGTATAATGTATAAACGAAATAGCAAGATAATTATTTTAAAGAGAATGTGTTTGATCTTTGAGACACAGATAATATAAAATGCTTCACTAATTTTTTATTGTCCAATGAGTCAACTTTCTCCCGATGATGAGGTATAATCATACAATGATTAAGTCTTTTTTGTCTAATATAGTTGTTCTTAGCCAAGATTTTATTCGTCTAACAGAGCTTAAAACTCTTTCTCCTGTGCATTTGTTGGAGGCAATATCAATATTAGTTTTATCACGTTCATACATTGAGCGTACATCAATTTTTAGACTGCAGACAAATCTTTGAAAAACTTGATGGCTTCACTGATGGATGTCCAACCACTTCTCCGACTGCATTTTAAATGTGTTTTTTCAATGGCCAAGTCATAAGAGGAAATTTCTGGATAGAGTTTACTTACATCCTGAACAAGCTGTTATACTTTACTAGAACCTTCTTCAATGAAAATATCTTCAAGCAGTTTCATAGTGCGATATCCTGAGTGATAAAATCGACATTCAATTGCTGAAATTAAACTTTCTAAACAATTGAAATACACACGATGGTAAAATGAGACAACATTGGTAGAAAATATTGGTTCTCCTGTACCTATGTCGTACTTTTTTGTTTGTACTTTTTTGTTGGAAACCTTTTCTTTGGCATAGTTAGTTCTGAGATGTCATATGTCTCGTTCTTCAGTAGAATATTGGACCAAAATAAATTGTATTATTGGTCTTACCAAAGATGTTTCAATGTAGCAACCGTTGGTCAAAAGTTAGCATTTCTAGATTCAAGCAAAAATAATATAAAAATGTATGCATTTGAGACTGTACTCCTGTTGTCCTGGCTTTCATTTACAGTGTTACTGTGAATGAAACATAATCATCATTCTACATAATTACAGTTAAATCTTTTATGAAATATTAAAACTTCTTAGCATAGATAGGCGCTACAAAATATAATTTAAACTCTCACATTATAGTGAATGTTTAGCGTAAAGGTGCAAATTTATTTCCACTAAAGTCGCCCCCTTTGCCCCTCATCCCC
>JAYRBW010060409.1:0-31007 GCA_036023295.1 Invenusta paracnida | reverse complement strand
CCTCCCCCCCCCCCCCCCTCGTTTTTCATTTAACGTATAAAACAGCTAGCAGACAGTATAAAACACGATATGTAGTTGTGTGTACTTCGTTTCGTCTCTTCAGAGAACTTAACAAACCACTCTAGATTCACTGAGTTAGTTAGCAGCTATATACGCTCTTCATTCACCTAACATTCTATCTTCACAACCTCACTCCCCTCTTCTTCTCTCACATACCGTCTAGTCTACCCGGTTATTCCTCGCGATTTTTATTCGCCGTTACAAGCAGAGGACGACAGAAGAGAGAGAGAGAGAGAAGAAAGGAATTATAGGCGACGTCTACATATACAGGAACAAGCACGGGAGGAAAGAAGGTCTTGTGGATAAGGAATACCTATCAACTACTCCCTGAAAAACGCAGACTTCCTGGGTTCTGGCAAGGAAGAGAGGAAAAGAAAAAACGAGAGACGAATATAGATTTCTATGTCTGCTGTAGACTAGCGCCTAGCTCCTAGCTCTCTTTTCTATAAGCGCGTTAACTCCATCAGAAGACAAGACTTTTGTGGGTGTCCTGCCGCTGCGAATTAATTCTGCGGCCTGGAAAGAACACAGCACGCAATCTTTTATTACCTTGAGTATAGTGATCAAAGGGACACAGCGGATCCAATAATTTTAACACGCCTCTCAAAGTGAACCGGAAAATTCGATCCCGGTCGACCTCCAGTGTCTTATTCAGAGTGTTCGGATTTTACTTCGACATTCAGAGGGTAATTTATCATCTCAAATTCGCCTTATTGTTGAGTCTATAAATTCCGACCAATCTACTTCCTATTTCTTATACCTATTTATACTTTTATCTTTCTTTTTCATTCTTCAATTCAATTGACAGAGAGGATTGCATATACATCAGTATTTTCGATATAGATCACTATTTTTCACTCTTCTCTCTTTACCCTTCCTGATCCAGGGATCCTCTTTTGGAAGCAAAAGTATATCGTTGAGGTTTTCATCGAATTCCCTGCCCAGACTTCCTTGATTTTCCTCCCTAAATCACGCAGGCTTTTTATAAAGTCATTAATATTCCCCTTCCACGCCTGCAAGGAAGCTCGAACTACGATAATCTTTATCGTGACGAAGAACCAACCTATAATCGAAGTGGCCTCTGAAGAAAAGTGGTGTGTCGGCGCAAAAAAGTTAGTTATCATTAAATGTTCTCTATATAAGCGTGTTTGCCATTAGCTCTCTCGCAAAAGACAATTACTTACCTTTCTTCAGCATCATAACAGTAGTTTTTTTTTGAAAAACTTATATTTGCATATTAAATAAAGGAAATATTTACTCATAAAGCAAGAAAATTCAGCGAGAAACTAAAACATGAGTTCATCGGTGAGTCCCTTTGATGAAGTAATAATATAAAACTTTTCTGTGTAGTTCATGTACATACCTACATATTATATGAATGCTAAAAATTTATATATTTACGGGTAAAACAAAAATTATTATTATTTTATTTATTATTTCATTCAATAATTTTATGGTATATATAATAAAATATGCTTATTTTCATATTAGAAAACAACGATTTAATGCTAGAGCCGGTATAGTTTTTCCAAGTTTGAACTAAAATTGGCAAGAACTTATTCATTAATAGACAGTATCCAATAACTTATATCTTCCTATTTATTAGTAATTTGAGTTACAAAATGAGCAAAATAGTAGATATATGTATAGAAAATACATATATACAAAGTATAAAATACGTTTTCAAGTTAATTGCTAAATGATTTATATACGAAATATATATGTAAATTAAATCTATATCTTTACATATTATATACTCAGCCACATACATGTATGTAGAAAATAACATGTAGCTTAGAATATTTACATAATATGTTCTCTTTCCTAATAACAAATTATTAGAGTATTCAAAAATATTTGCCCGGGGTCTGTTTAATATATTATGAATATAAGATAATCACATACAAAGAAAGAAAATATTTTAAATATTATACACACAAGTATATAATATTTGGTTTGACGAAGTATATTTCAAGTATGATGTGTCAATGCACGTTTTTTGATTATTTTAACTTAAAATACAATATGATTTACCTTTTCACATGAAGTGTTAAGCCTTTGGCTACAGTGAATCTCATTTTTATGTTTTGGTACATATTTATCCAAATATTGCATATATATATATAGATTTTAATGTAGGTATAAAAATTAAAAAACATTATATATGTCAAAAATTTACATAATTATATGTCACAAAACTCACAGCCCAATAATTTTCAAATACTATTGTTACACAAAGTAGATATTGATACCTACATAGAAAATTGGTTTACCTGCTTATTTGAGTGAAATCTTCGTTGCATGAAAAGTATTGTTATTGTGTCGTCTTGTATATATATATATATAATAGTTCCGACTGCGTCTTACAAGTTTTACTTTTATGACATTTAGTCCGCATAATGAACACGACTCCATAAATAATTTTCTGTTTTCTTGAAATTTCTAGGATTATTCAGTTGTTTTCACTGAGTCTTAAATAAGACGTATATGCCTATCTTTGATAAAATCTACATATCTAAAACAGCTCAATAGAGATATTCTAAATATGAATTAGGTACTATACTGTTAACTACATAGAGTAATTTAACATAGAGCTTTAAATCTAATTGATTCAGTATGCAGTTTTATACTACTATTGAGCTAACAAAAAGATTTTTGCAAAATGATGTTTTAAATTTCACAGCAATCAAATCGTTTATGTAGTACTTAAAACAGTTTTAGACACAGAGTAAAGAATAAACTCTATATTCATTACTGTATGGTTTTAGATATACAGGCATAAGATTATTTTTTACAGACACTTTGATTATGTTAAAATTGCTTGAAAATATCTATTTGCTCTTAAAATTAATTTAATAAAAATATTCAATATACTACTTTTTTGTAATCCATTTACATGAAATTTATTAAAATAAAACGTTTTATATTGATAAAAATGTACAACGCTATGCATATGAAATAAATAAGAGTCAAACCTCTCAATATCTATAAGCTTCGTTTATTCAGCAGCAACATTCTCAATAGTAACGACATATAGAAGATAGTAATGAATATTATTTATCTATATTTTAACTTTAGAATATATGGTGTTACTAATTTAATAAAATCGTATCTATTATTTGATTTATTTTTTCTGACTATAAGCTTAGATATATTTATATACTTTAAAATGTACTTAATTGATTATATTTGCTGGAATTGCTGAATTACTTATTATAGTCAGATGCATAGAGTACACATAGAGTTACTCTATGGTCAGATGATTAAAAAGTTCAATAAACACTTTCACACAGTTTAGTTGAAGAAAATTACTATAAATCGATAAAGTTAAAATTTATACAAGTGATATATGAATAATATTAATATGATAAAATATGAAACTGATCTTTAAATTTCAATCATTTCAAATCTTATTGACCTATAGTGCCTATATAGTATTTGTGATATAGCTTTTCTGATATTCCAATCAAAAGGTTGCATAATTTTTTTTTAAATTTAAGAGATGTATTATTCATTACGAAAAAATATCGACTATTTTAACTGAAATATTAAAAATAAATTTTTGAAAGCTTTAAGAATTATATATACATATTTTATACATATATACGCAATCGATTCGAATTTTGCATCTGTATTAAATTACTTATATATCTTGGTGAGTTATTACATATTTTTCTTCATCCAATTAATGAATAATTCATGTCTAGTTTTGGTTAAAAATATAATTAATAGTAATATTAATATAATCTTAATTCAAAGAAACGAAAAATAATAATTTTGTAAGTTTTATAATTTCTTCAATATTGCCAGGTACATACAATTTATTACAAACTGGAACGTTTTGTACTTTACTTATACTATAGTTATAAAACAAATAAACAACATTTAATACCGAAAAATAAATGTTTTAAGCTTATAGGTATATGTATACTATTAGAACCTTTAATATTGACTAGGTACTGCATTCAATTTTTCGTGTGTATTATATTTCTATATATGTAGTATCCAAGTCATATAGAAGACAGTTCTGCATTTATTTATCTAAAAAAATAGAGCGATCTATTTTTTGCATTTATCAATTCATTATGATGCATGTTGCATGACCTACCTTTACAGTATAGGTACTATTTTGAGGGTCTTTCTTGATAGGTACGTAAAATTGTCACTATTTAATTTTTTTGGACCTGAATATTCGTTCGCACAGATAAGGTTTACAAATGTAGGTATTTTTATAAATGCATGTTTGATTACTGCATAATTAGCTATACTACATCAAATATTTTACTACAAGCCGATTTAGTTATTTTTGTACTTGATTGATAATAATGTTAATAAATAATCTATGTTGAATAGTTTAATCTCTGTCGCCTTTGTTTTATTTCTGATTGAAACTTAGCTCATTAGTATTTTTCTTTTCTTTTTGCTAGTATCTTTTTGCGTAAATTATTATCAAACAATTATTAAAGGTATAATACTATCATTAGTAAAATATTATTTTCCTGTCTCTTTATCAACCAATTAGATTTATTTGTGTGAATAAATTTCTATTTATGATTATTTTTTAAGAAATTCTCTCTTTTCATCCAAACTTTTGTCTATAACAATTTAAATCTAACAAGTAATATTTATGTGTTTGTGCGTACCAACTATGTATATGTATTTATGAAGAAAAAAATGTTTTCTGTAATAAGTACAGTAACATTGTTTGCTTAAATAGGACATTTTTTTAGCAATGAGATCACCATTTTGCGGTTTAGTTGACCACATAGACGTCAACAGATAAGATACATTATAGTATTGTAAGTGACTGCGCGAAGTATTGCCGCTTTCTCAAATAGCCGATTAATATTTTGAATAGACAGCTGAAAGACAATGAATTGTTTTATTTAAATATCAATTACCGATATTGTAATATTCCATCTCTTTGAGACATCTACAATGTGAGCAAGAATTACTCGGCCAGAGATAGAATTAATTGTTTACCTTATAGCATTTGCTTTAAGACAAACTAAAAAATTATTTAAAACGTTAATAATTATTATTAAATTTTAACACGTGAGCCTAATTTGCAGTTAATGGCACATTTTATTTCACAATAATGGTAGGAATTGCAACTGTCGGATATATTACACAATGATTACTTATTAGAGCAAGTATAATTGCCACATTAGGATTAAAATAACAATAAAGGCGAGAAAAAATAAGACCTATTATTTGACGAATTATGAAGCCAAAACAGTGTCCAGTACCTTATGCAACTAATCAATATAACATAAATGGCTTAGACAATTAATGAATTATTTTAACTGAAACGAGACAATAAAACGTCATAAAATCTTTATCAGTACTATTCTGTGTATTGTGTTTTTTACCGACCTTCTCTATATTTCCATACATGTGTTCGTCTGTCATTTTGTTTTACAGTTTTTGTTGTCTGCCCCTCTTCCAACACATCCCATTCTTCTGGTCACTGTTGTAGATAAAGATTAGACCTTCCACATCACTCTCTGGTCCACTCATTTCTTCTAGATTAAATTCTTCACTTTTTACGGATCAATAAACAAACATGGGCCAATCATTGTCATGCCTGGCCAAGAATCGGGAGGTAACTATTGACGACTATATGACCCACTCCTGCTCATTAATATACACCTGCCTATATATATGCAACAATCTATAACTCTTTATGGAGACATTTTCATGTATTACGATGATAATTTATAAAAATTTAGTTACAAAGCAAAACATACTTTAAATATTTTATTATCCGTTTTATGCAATATAGAAGTTTGGCAATTTGTACAGTATTCATAATTTAAAAGAAGTTAACATTTCATAGCTAATTTTTTAGTAAATAGCTAATTAATTCGACTTCAGAATGCTCAATCAGCTTTATAATAAACTAATCGTTCAATTTTGACATGAAATGTATTTGTACTGTGCGTCCTAATTATACTAACTTTTACGAAATTGTAGTTATAAATATTGTAATACTTACTCCATTCATGTAAAGAGTGACTTAACAATTGCTTAAGGAATTGTTTTATCTATTTCCATCAATTTAATCAAAGTCAGTAGATATATTATATTATTATTATGATACGCAGCCATACGGACATGCATCGAAAATAACTTCACCTTACAAAAAGTACTTATCATTAATTTTAGCCCTTGTTATTCGACAGTTATGTTCCATCCGATTCAATCTGTTTCTCTCTCAGTGTTTTTCATACGCAATACATGAAGAGTCCTCCATATATAACTAAAATTACTGCTATGCACAAAGTATAGCTTGGTGATTCAAATGGTGATATGCAATGCATGTGTTTATATTATATGTTTATGATGGTTTGCTTTATATGTTAAATTAGAATTCTTTTCTAGTATAGGTACATATGTATATTTATGGAATTTTTGTATTTTATCATTTGTTTTACAAAATAATCAAATAGCAATATTGATTATAGGTATATATGATCTATAACAATTATGTATAACATATCATGGGAAAAAAGAAAGAAAGTTCTTCTCGGATACAAGAAGAATAGTATCCGAATTGTATCCGAGAAGAACTTTATTTATGTTTTCCCATACATATACACCGGATACGTGAAACACAATATTTTCTCTATAACATATCATGTATTGATGAAATCTTTAATTTTTTATTTCACTAAGGGAAATCACTATTATATTCAAGTTATTTTAAACAAAACACAAATTACTAAAATTTATCTGATATATCACTTCTCCGTTTTTATCATTTTATTTCACCCAGTTGAAAAGGTGCACATATTTTATTCATTGATTGTTTTTCTCTTATTACTTGTATATTTTACTTGGCATATACGCTAATATATTCATTACATATTTGATGTACACGAATCCTCATTTCCAGGTAGAAAAGTATACTATTTGTGACAAAGCAGTGAGTATTATACTCCCAAACCCTAAATAACACAAATGCCTTTTTAACAAACAGTAGATATTGTTTTGTGTTTATACAGATTACATGGTAAATTGAATATAAATATTGATTTGCCTAATGTGTATTTTTTTGTAGTTGAACTGTCTTGTAAATATTGGGAGGATATTGGTATATTTGGAAAAGTGTATAAAATATATAAACATTTCTGCAGTTAATATTTCGATCAAAGTGTTTTTCATTAATACTATATTAAAAAATTGTATCGGATACCAAAACTTGTTTTCAGTAAACAAAATATAAGGAATAGCTATATATTGATAATTAAGATGCCTATTTATAATTTCATTTCACTAATTTTAATCTTATACATAACTATCTTCCAGTAAAATATAAAAAAACTGACACAAATTAACTTAATCCATGACATAAACATCTTTGAGATTACCAAAGTATGAAAATTAAACATCGATCACAAGTACAGCTAACATCTATAACAGTCCCAATTTATTGTTTAATTATTAAAATTTCCAGTTATATACCCATAATTCTATCAAACCCAAACCATTAAAACAATTAAAAAGTTTAAAAAACAATGAAACATAAATAAAAAATGAATATAGAGTAGATATTAATTAGCCATTGCAAAAGCTAAATTATGCAAGCTCGACTATCTCTGGAAATCCAAGTATATCCATAAGTCTACAAAGTGGAAACTGATGTCGACTCTCGGTTTCAGCATTGCTCTCTATGGGGTGGAAGCATGGAACATTCACAAAAACAGCAAAACGATCGTAGCGTTCGAATCTTTATGTGCTAGAAAACTCCTGAACATCAGCTGGAAAGATCGCAAAACAAACGAATGGGTCTTGGATCAGCTGGGGTCAAGAAGAAAGATCCTCGACATTGCAAACAACCGTAAGGCAAAATACATTGATCATATCACCAGACACCAATCGCTCGAGCACGACTGCACTTTTGGTATAGTACCAGCAGAAGAAGGGAGACCACGCGGTAGA
The DNA here is from genome assembly GCA_036023295.1 of Invenusta paracnida. Classification (NCBI taxonomy): domain Eukaryota; kingdom Metazoa; phylum Platyhelminthes; order Proseriata; family Coelogynoporidae; genus Invenusta; species Invenusta paracnida. Next base: position 23,003 of record JAYRBW010060409.1, on the reverse strand, counting down.
CCCCCGACCAAAATTCTTGAGGACATCAAACATCGATCAAACGTTCGGTGAAATCAAGCACAAAGCCGAAGACAGAGTGGCCTGGCGGAAATTGTTCAGCTCACATGGGAAAGTAATGGTTGACCCTCGACTGCCCTAGCATTCATTCATTCAGATATTAATTTAGATATAATCAACAAGATCGGCAATCTAAGATAATTCTGCAGAAATTCTAAGTGCCTCCGTTTTATTAGTTTCTCTTATATTTTACTTAAATTGTCCTAAGCATTGTAGACTTTGATATTTTCATACCTACCATAGCACTTAATGTACATCGTTAAAAGGGACAAAAGGACGACTGACACTTTTATAAATCTTCTTTAGACTTTTCTTGGATTGTCGATCTACTTACTTGTTTATATCTAATTTTAATATCTATTAACACTACATATATATTTGTATGTATGCCTACACATTAAACCTAATTCCATATTTTGTGATGATTAAATATAGGATACAAAGAGAATACATTTTAATATATGCTTGCGTTAATTTTTGAAATTATATATTTTATTTAACATTTTACCTGCTTGCTTAAATATAGCGAATATTTATTATTGAAAAGCATAATTTAAATGTTATTTTATTTTAATGCTGCCTATGACTTTCTTTTAGCCAGTCGAAGAGACAATCCAAGAATCTCCTAAGAAAACATTAGGTGAGTGAACTCAAAAATGTATTTGTATATTTTTAATTTTATATTATAGTTCATTAAAAAGAATGTCATAGATATTAACAACTTTCATAAGATATTAACAAGACACATTACAAGCTGACTAAATACTAAAAGACAAAATAGCATTCTTCTTATCATACTCTCGAAATATATATATAGTAATGAGTATACAATTTAACAACTGATTCGTATAAGATGTATCTTTCTATTATAACTCCCCGATATTCACTCGAAATATATATGACATATAAGAGAATTTACACAGAGTTTTCATAAATAAAAACTAAAAAAACAAAATTCCAGCCCAATATGATTCAAACAATTGAAAGTTAACGATAGTTTAATTTTTGTATTTTATTGTGAAAAACAAATATATATATATATGTATATCCTTAGAGTTTACCAGAACGTTAATCAGAGAGAAACACATCCTCGTAGAATCACAACTCAAAAAGGTCACTTTGTAGACACACAATCTATTAAAATTAAATCTTTTTAAAATTAAATTATTTAATAACTATATTGTATAATTTAATTCTTACACGTGTCAAGCTAATTATAAGAAACAAAAAGTATTTCAAATGATATGAATATATACACCTATAATCATAATTGAGTAATTCGCTACGTTTTATTGCGTCATTGAACAGCATAATGCAATAATAATTCAAAAAATAATAATAATACTTTAAAAAATTGTGTGTGCGTTTGTTTATTGTTATATCTTGTCATCTTAAAAGTAAAATAACCACTATTTTAATATTTAAACCATATATAAAGAAATCTGTGCCAATAAAAGATTACTACCATTGACTAAAAATTACAAAATGGTTTATTTTCCTGTATGCGTTGGTGTGTGCACAGGTAGGATATTTTTTGGTTAAAACATCAACCTTAGCGATATAGACTTCAAGTCAACTAAATGACAGAATGACTGTCATTTACCTCCATTTTACACCTTGTTGAAAGAAAAACAGTTTCATTAAATCCGAGGTTAAGATTAAGTTAATGCTACATAGTCGTGCGTTTATCACCCTTCTACATATATCTTTCCCCATTGAACTCCATTTGGGGGAGGGGGCAATTGCAAATGCGTTGTATGTACCTATACTGAAATACCTGTAAAGGCACGTGTATAATATATTGTAGATTTTCTGAATGGTAGCTTTTTTGTCATAACACCGACTGATGAAGTATTTATATAGATGCTTTAGAAATAAAAGTAGCAACAAATCGATAAGCTTAAAATTGTGATGTATATGTTGGAGATGTGATTTGGATAGTATAGCCTATTAACATATATTACATCTAGATATATTTTTTGTACATTTGGTTTCAGAAATTACAAAAATTGTGCGTCCTAATACCTATCGTTATTGTATATATTATAGAAATGGATATTTGAAATTTTCATAATCAGTATAATACATTTTGATATGTAATGTCTACTATAATATAGAGTACGGAACTATAAGTTAAATGAATTATATTTTCTATTATATCTCCTTTTTGTTAACGAGCAAGACTGTATATGTATGTAATATTAAAAATAATAAATCAATAGAAAAAATTATAAAAATTAATACAATTGTATCCACAATAATAATAATATTTATTCCTTTATATGGTGCCGCATTATTGTAAACAATGTCTGTAGCGCAATTTTATCAGAGTACAAAATTCAGTGTATAATAAATACAAACGTTTTGTGAAATAGTGAAAGATAAGTCGATATGCGATATATAAAAAGCATTAAATTGTAAAAAGGTGTGTTTTAAGAGAACGTTTGAACACAACAAGATCAGATATTGATCTTAATGAAGAGGGAAGTTGGTTCCATATATTAGGAGCAGCGACCGAGAAAGCACGATCTCCAGTCCTGCGAAGAGTTGACCGTTTATAAGAATTAAGTTGTTGACTCATATGAGTAATAAGTCAATATATAAGAATAAGTCGATTAAAGAATTATTTATGTAAAATACAGTTTTTTTCAAATCATATGATTGCTTAATGGGTATGCACTTATGTTGGTTATAATTAAACAATACACATTTTATCGGTGTACCTATCGATGTAATTTAAAGAAACAAAACTATTAATAATAATTTAACACTTAAAACATTGCTGTTAAATATTAATTGGGTATCATAAAAATGCCATCATCTACTTTTATTCAATAAAGTTTTTCACGTGAAGATATGAATATTTGGAGAAAGAAGAAATTCGGTTGTAAGATTAAATTAATATTTAAATTAATTTAACGTAATTCCTAATAGCACAAAAGTGTAGGTATACTAATTTTTATTAAATTTTCAAATATAATTTAATAGTCGAAATATTTGGAAGTTTTATTAACAAACATTTGTTGTTAAACAGTTAATTTCAGTATATAATAACATCAAAAATCAAGTGTATAATTTTCTTTACTAATAAATTAAATGCATGTAATTTAAACACTTTAAAATATTCAGTAAAAGTATGAGAAGAAAAATTTATAAAATAAAAGGCTAACAAAAAATATTAAAGGAAATAATTCAAATAGGTATACTAACCCAAACATTTACAGGAAATCAATGTAAATGTTCCCATTTATAAATTTGTTTTATATATTTGTTTGTAGAACAATCCTTCTTGATAGTTCTATCCGGTTATTGATTTCATTGGCGCCTGTAACAGTAGTCTAGACAGTTTATATTATAATCATTCCCTCAGACGTTTAACAAAATTTATCTATTTAAATGGATGCTTCCGTTAACTTGATATAAATGAACTTCTCTCACTGACATAATGTACGAATATGTGGCTTAAAGAGAAAATTCAATGGAAGGAATTATATATTTTATATGAATTACTTTTTAATAACACTGTTTTTCCAGTGAATTACACATCTATTTTGTCTGCCTTATAACATAATTACATCCGTATTTAATTATTTCAACCTATTTCAGAGATGGCTGCCAACAACTCACATTCAGGTATATGTTGTTCTGATACTTCATATTTTATATAACATTAAAGATAATAACTTTAACAAATAATATACATTGTGAATGATATTTAACAAACCTGTTTAGTTTAATAATTTAAATAAATTAATGTTTATATAATATTTGTTTAAAATAATGTCAAATATCACGCAATGTTACGAATATTTATACTAATGTATAATAAATAATTACTTCTAATTTATTTATATGTACATTTCTATATAACATAGTATAATCAAAATTTCAAAATCCTTAAGAACTGTTTAAATAGAAAAATTAGTATATGGCGAATTGTACTCTTATTTCGTACTTTATCAGGCTGATTATTAATAAATATTTTTAAAATATAAACACAAATAGCTTTAATAATTACTAAATATTCAGATCTGTATTAGTTTAGTAGTAGGTACCTACACTACAGTTATATATTGGTATCATATGGTATAGAGTACTATATCGTCGTTTAATACTTCGGTTTCCTCTATATACTATAATTATGTTTTTAAATTGTAATTATTTCTAACACTTCATTAACAATAAAGGTATCAAATGAATCATACATTTGTCACATTCTATAAATATAGTTCATGTGAAACGGATTTCGCGTAATGGTTAGAACGTTTTTCTTGCCAATCGACCATCGACCAAGCTCAGGTCGTCAAGCTGTTATAGTGTAAAGCACTGTTATAAAGCACTGTAATCATGAGGACCTCGGTTCGATACTCTGTCATTCATAAACAACATATATGTAGTTCGAAACGTGCCTGAAATTTGGGGAAATTAACAACTTTGATTAATTATAATAAAGTGATTATTTATAATTTATAATCTTGATTGGCATAGGTATATCGATTGTCTAGTATTAATATATAATGAGAAAATTTTCTGCGTATATTATTCGTGTATTTTTCTTGATAGTCAGTGAAATTGATTTATATGCTTATTCATTAAAAAAACTTATTTGTTGTTGAGGTATCTAATAAAACTTTAGCAATATTAAATTGTAGTTAGCATATATTATTTTCATCCATATAGCTATTAACAGTGTGTGTACACGCTATGAAACATATTGGTGCATGTAATATTAGATCGAGGTACTATGGAACAGTTCTTAACTTATATTTGGGTTACCTATGTGGTACAGTCAGAGAAAGAAAAATTTATTAACAATAACACACAAGTCACATTGGTTTGAGATCAAGTTAACAACACAGCATACAGAGCGATTTAGGATTTGATAAAAAATGCTGCCTCACCTGCGGGATATACGATAACTTGCAAAAGTTCTATGTTTTTATCGAACAAATCCAATAGAGAGGGAGTAGGAGGTTAGGCAAACAATACCCCAGCAAAGCAATCAGTGATACACTCTATACAGATCTCATACACCTATACCTATACCTATATAAATACATATATATTCGAAGTGAACCGTAGCCATAGCCGTTGTACAGAAATTGTGCATTCTAGATACACCCCTGTAAGTTCCGATAGGTGGACTCAGACACTAAATCGTTTTCGGAAAAGTCATCTTTCTTAACAAATTTGTCATTTTTCACTATAAAACAGGATTTAATTGATAGCTTTAATGGATAGAGGTAAGAGTGTATTAAAGCTTATTAATTTTTATAATATGAAATGTTACAAATCCTATATTTTAAAAATCTGTTGTAATCTAAGTAAAATTTTAAAATATAAGTTGAAATATATCAGTATACGACGTTATATAATTCAAACTATACCATAATTGCTTAGCTACATCTTAACTTAAGGAAGTATATCAGAGATATATGTATAAATACTTATTCGCTGACAATATTTTGTTAAATAGCAATAATTTCAGTATCCATTTAAACAAAATTGTATAAAATCAACTTATTTTTATGATTAATAGAAATCCGACTAATAATTATCATTTGTGTATTATTGGATGCATATAAAACAAGATAATTAAGTACAGAGAGTAGATATAAATATAAAATGTTGAAAATTTGGAGAGCTTGTTTTAATCGTAAGAGGAAAGAGTTGTGTTTGTTTCATAGGTAAAATTGGCAATATCAACATTCGAAGATGGATGTATACACTATTTACTTTTAACGGTTTTATATTTCAAAAAACTTGATTCAGTAAAACTTTTGACCGGAAATTAAATACATTATTAAAATTTATTTAATGCTTAAATTTTAAAGATTGGTTATTATGAATGTAGTGCTGCAGCGCTAATAAGGAAGGTAAATAGGAGTCAAAATTATCTATATTTGCAACGAGGAATATGAACTTTCATATTTACCTTTTTTTAATATTATTTTTTTAACGACCATAACTTTTTATAAAGTCTCATTCAGTTTAAACAATATATTCTAATTCAACTATGTATTACTTATAACTAAAACAAATTTTCCATTAGTGTATATATATACTATTGCAATATTAGTTAAATGCTCATATTTATTGATTTTTAAAAAATAATTACAAATTATAAAAAAAAGTTTTCATATTTCATACAAGCAAACTTATGTACATTGTACATAATTGTACATATTGTACATTGTATATTTATATGAAACTAATCAATTTTCAAGTCAGAATCTCAAAATTTCGAGAAAAATATTCATTTTTAGGGGGTGGGGGAATATTCTTCTCATTTTGACAAAATGGTGCATTTGTTGGATTTAGTCATGTGACCACCCTCTTGGGTACAATGTTGAATATAGCGCTAAAAAGTTTCAAAATTTTATTTTTGGAAAAATTACGAAAGCTTATATTGCTCCATTTGTTCATTTAAAATTCACAGAAAAACGGGAGAGGGTTAAGCTAAAGGGTTAACCCCTTGACTAGGGTTAAGCTAAAGTATGGACTATGATAATTTTATTGATATCGTAGACCTAAAGAATAATTATAAATAACAAGCTTAAAACGACAGGCTTACAACATAGAAGAACCTCTAACTGATGACGTACGACAACAAAAATGTAATTATCTAACATATTCGGCATGTACACTGTTGGTCCCTTTATATACGTTAAGTCAAATAATTGTACTTAACTGTGCACTCATTAAATCGTATGCATATTATATAAATAGTTAACAATGTATTATAATCTATGGATTGTGTTATTAAATTAATTAATAACGAAACAATACATTTAAGTTTAATATTTATTTTTTAAATAACGATGTCATATGTGTCAAATATTTAAAATTTAGATGTTCAATAATTCGAAATACAAATAATAATTTCGGTTAAAAGTATAATCAAAGTAAGTGTTATTCTATTTATACCTAAAATAAAAGACGTTACTATAATTTACGAATTTCAAATTACGTAAACCTAACTTTTAATTTAGCTAAAGATAATACAAAAATATAGCATGTTCTCAAAGAATTTATTTTATTGATATTAAATAGGATGATCAAAAACAGAGCCATGTATAAAGGAAAATAAGTTATCCAAAACATTACAATTGATTGTTAAAATAAAAACGCAACCTCGTTGTTTAATAACTTCAAATTTCTATTGAAATTGACACTTATCATCTACTGTGTTGACCATTTTTATCCACTCCACTCGCCTATACATTCAGCCGCTCCTCCACCCGAGGTGCCTACCATTAAGTTCCCTGACATGCCACAGGACTTTACTCCCAAAATTGTCGAATGCATGGCAGGGAAGGAACCTCCCCGACAGGGCACCTACCCCTACGAGGCCAGTACATGCCCTGTCGACTCCACCAAGCCGGAGGAACTCGAAGGTCTGTTCAGCGACATCGACGAACACGCTTACAATGTATCCCTCCAAGAACAGGGCAACTTCATTCTGCTCATGTGGCAGTTGATCTACTCTCGGCCAATCACTAAGGCACTGGAGAAGGCTCGGGCTATTTTCTTCTGGGTGTGCACGAAGGATTTTGGCAAGATCATGTTTGATGAGGTGGAACCGGACTCTCCGGAGGCCACGCTGTTTGGCATCAAGGAAGGCAGAACCAACTATGCTCACATCTTTCAGACCCTATGCAGGTAGGTGGCAAATTGCTTATGAAAAATCATTTCAAAATTGTAGACTTGCTGTGCGAAAAGTTTAGGTGCAGTAAATTTTAAATAGTATATAGTTTGTATATATTGACAAGAATGTACAACAATAACCTCATCCTTTTAAAGCACAGATTTGTTTTGTTTTTCTTATAAATGTATCAGTTTTCAGCACAGAAAATACATTTTCTATAGATACGCAGCCTTTACATTGATATACTGTATTAATAAATGTAGAAAATGCGGTGAAGATATTGCAACCTATATTATATTGAAATTGTCCTATAAATCATTTGAAAAGTAATTTGAGTGTTTTCACCGGATATTTATAATTTATCAAAATTACTTATTAATATTGACACCAGATTTTTGAGCCCATCAAAATTTTTCATTTAAATATGTAATTCCATTTTCTATATCATATATTTCTAACTTAGCATTACCTCAAAACTGTTCATTAGAATTTAGATTTTTTTAATAATTAACAAATAAAATTCGCTACTGAAGATTTAAAAAAAGTTTAAGCTAATAAAATAGAAACTTATACATGTTAATATTTTCCTTAAATAGTTCAGGGATTTTTTCCTCCTGCACCAATTTATAAATTCTATCAATTGAGATTGATCAGTATTATATTATTTTCTAATTGTAATTCTTGTAAAAATTATTTGTAGTTAGTGATATATTTTATTTTTGTGTTTATTATTTTTGAGTTTGTGCTCAATAATTTGTTTTATAGTCAATTGATAATTCGAATCAGTTTTGCAATATTGTAACACTTGTATTACCTGATAATTATCCCAACCAGCTACTCCGGTTTGACCTGCAAAGTGATCCGCGGCTATGCCAAAGCGAACGAGTATCGACCAGGCATGAAGCTTGGCGGTCTACAAGCCCAGCATGTCTGGAATGCGGTCCTTGTAGACGGTACTTGGCGGTTCATTGACTGCTACTCAGCCGCTCACCGGGTCATCAACAAGAAACTCTCGTTGGAGGAGACACGTAAGGAACTGGATGAGTTCTACTTCATGCCCGATCCGGCTCATCTCAAATTCACTCACTACCCTCTAGAGGAAAAATGGCAGCTTCTCAAAACACAAATTGAACTAGTTGTGAGTTGATTAAGTCTTTAGTTTGTTACTAACTGCTTTAAAACTTGATTACATAATATTATATTTTTATAAGATAATCAACAATATAAAGCTAAAAAATTTATTTTATTAAGGAAGCACATGGACTCAGGGTTATGCTACAAATCTTGTTATTGATTAAAATTGCTATTCACAAACTAAAAATAGTTCAAGAAGTTTATAAATCTTTATTGTTATTTCTATAAAGTCAATATATACATTGTACATATAACCCATTATTCCCTTTGCCACGCCTTTATTCATTTTAAAGATGTGCATGTTTAATTTTAACTGGGGCTTATTAAGTTTCAGATTTAGAATAAAAAATGTAGATTTTATTTTTTTCAATTTTCGTTCCTAATATGACGACATATACGCAAATTATATTCCTTAATTCGGTTAGAGTTCTTTATATGTTTAATAAATTATTTGAATAATCTTTTTTTCATAAATTGATATAGACTATGCGTTTTAAATTCTTGTACATAAGCCAAGAATATTTGATAATTGCATTCGTTTCATATTTTTAGCTATTTATTTATCCCATTAAATTTTATTCCTCTATATGCATTGCCAAACTTAATAATACTCTCGACAAATATGAAATTCACAAGTCAAAAAAAACTTTGAATGAAATTTTTTTACATGATTATATAACACATTATCTACATACTATAGTCCAAACAAACATGTTCAACGCAATTTGAAAACATAATTGATGTACGAGTAATGCGTGAACTTTATACTGTGAAATTGAAAATAAAGCATTAATTATAACGTGTATATTTATTTCCTGCACAGAATAGACATCATTTAAGCATACATTGAAGAAAATTTAATGACTCACCTTCACAGAAGTAAAACCTATAATCCATCAAATATGACAGCAATACTGGTATGTAAAAAGTGTCCTGACAAATTTGTTGGATAAACGTATTGATAAGAAAGAGCCTGTTGAGACTTATTGATCACAAGTGACAATACATATTACTAGAAACGTATAACATATAACATAAACAGTTTTTAATAAAGACATTTACCTACAACAATGTATGAAATTTTAAATTTGCAAAATAAAATTCTCTAAATGTTTAGTCTACACTATAACGTAATAAACAATTTTCTTTTTAAAGTACTTATTTCTATAAATTGATGCATTGTTACAGGTTTAGTTAACGTTTCTTTTTAAAAAATTAATGTTTAAAAAATTAATATCTGACTTAAATATAAAATCAAGATGAGTTTTTTTATTTTATCATATTACCTAATAGATATCGAAAGCATTTACTTCGACGATTAATTAAAAAAATATTAATTTACTTCATTCTAAAAAATATTTATAACTCAATATTTTTGTATTTGTTAAACAAATTAAAAATCATATAAATTTAAATCTAAATTTAAATAACTTTCAGAAAACGTTGATGACTTTGACCGACCCACACTTCTCTCCTTTGTAGGATTTTTATAGAATTAATCCAAAAATCTTAGCAACGTCGTACATTAATCCAACGTTCACAAATCTTGTATGTACAGTTTTCCTGTTAAGTTACTTTAAATAAGCTGAGGAAAGTGTGCTATATTTACATAATAAGTACACATACACTTCTTGTACTTTTAAGAGATTCAATGGGACTCCGCATAATTTGATGATACCAGTAGATTTCCAGACAAAATGTTGGTAGAATGCATAAATTGATAACGTTGATAAATCCGTTACATAAGATCGAACACAGGCAAGCTGGGGAGGTGGCAAACATAACCTCCCATTTCCCTGGGAAAGCTACAAATAGATTCCCTTTATTTCATTTGACTGAGTGGTCTGTAATCGAATTGGCATTTTCTATTGTGCTCACACCTCTCAACTATTGATAGATGCCAGTTTACCACATACAGTTTTATGTATTCACATTACGAAGATGAATTTCTACGAATATAAATAAAAAGCAGATAAATATAGATTATATACCGGTAACTTCGACGAGATCAGCCATATGATGCAGAGCTAATATGTAAATAGAAAACTTGTGTATTGGAACTGCAGTTTTCATCCTTAAATGTCAAATCGGTTTGAATATATGTATAACTGTATGCTATGTATATGCGTAGATAAATTCATATATTTCTTCCCACTTGTTGCCAAATGTTACTATATATTGCCAAAAATACATTATTATCCAGTGATTTCTTATAAACTTGCAATTACATTTTTAATGTATACTTATATGTCGTTTTAAATTTATATTTTTGTTTTTATTTTTATAAGAATTAACTATTATATATAACTTATAAATTTGATTTACAAATTAAATACCTGTCTTGTTGTTAATAATGTAATCAATTATTCAGATTTTAACAAATTAACAAATTAATTTAATAGTGCACTACAATTTGAGTATAAAAATGTCACTAAAAATTAACATAGTTACTTTTTCTGCTCAATTTTGTTTGCACACTGTAAAGACCATCTACTTATAAATTCAGGAAATATCTTTATATATAATTTTATGCATTTCATATATTTTACTGTACTTTTATACAGCCTGAATTTGGGGACAAAACCAGAAATTACAATTGCATTATATATAGTGAATTTTGTATCTTTTTGTAGCCTGGAACTGGTGACAATGGTAGTCTACAGGTAACAGTTGTTTACGTTTGGTTTGTTATTCAAACTTTTAAATTTCGAGGTGTTTTAATATTAATTTTGCTTTTATGCTTTTAACAGTATATGATACACGTACACAGGCGTTTACAAAGCAGTTAACAATTTTGTGATTCAATTATTAATTAATGCTTAATTGTGTGGTTTTATCAAATTTCGGCTTTTATAGTTTGGCATAATATTGCTCCACTAAAGTAAGTTTTGGTATACGTTAAATATACCTTATGTCCATACATCATGAATAAATCAATAATATTTTTTACAGTTTGGTTTTTAATAGTTTAAAAAGTATACCTCAAAGATATTTGCAGTAGGTTCATAAATGTATTACATTTTTAGTTTTAAAGAGTAAATATGCATTCCATTTTGAGTATACGTTTCGTTTAACTAACATTTAAATAATTTTAATACTTAAAGTGTTATTCGTTCATAACAAATAAATTTAAAATTATTTAATAATGACACAGCAAACTCTAAAACTTGATCTTCTCTTAAACTCAAATGGCATTGTTACAATTAAAATTTGTTTCCTAAGAAATAATATATGTATAATTAAAATAAAGGTTATTGTCCTTTAAGGCGTGTCCCTCACGTTTACACTGTGTCTACACGCTGTGTCTGCACGCTGTGCTTGTACACTTGAATTAATATTCTGTATGAAACATAATGTATATTCATTTAACAAGAAAGAATGCTCTTTTGTTAAAGAGAGTGCAGTCGTGTGTAAGTTAGTGATATAATAAGTTCACATTTTCGTATTAAAAATCTTTATACCAGGGTTTAAATATTACGTAAAATTTCAGTACCATTCACACAAAAATTACTGCACAATAAATATAATTATATTATCACAATAGAAGATATAGAAGAAAGGCTTCAGGCTTCCTTGAAAAAACACACTTAAATAATAATAATAATAATTTATCATTTGATTTAATCGTTAGATATTCAATGTGAAAAATGGTTACAGTAGAATCTAAAATTGGAAAAATAAGCATTTATTGTTAACAATATTTGTCAACATTTTATGACCCTGCAATCATTGATGACTTCTGCTATTTAATTTGATTCAGTTATTGATGTATCGGATACATTCATCATATTGTGTTGCTACTATTGTTCCCTGTGATTAAAAGGGCGCGAATCTTTCCAAGAGCTTCCGCTTCTAATTTCACTTTTATTTTTCTCATATGATTGTCTTCGTCTGAAATTCATTGTCATGAAAGGCAATAAAATTGTATTGTAAGTAGTTTTCTTCACTAATAAAACCGTTTTTATTATACATAAACTAAGAAAAATGAAATATGCATAACCTTTTCATTGATTATTTGTTAACGTTTTAATGTAGATATGACATATTTATCTGTAATTTATTCTGTATAGATAACATTATTTTTACACTATAATTATAATTATAACCACATTTATTCTTACACTATAATTATAACCACTTAAATACACACGCTCATTATTTGCACTTATTCAGTAGTATAACGTAGTCCATGTATGATATTCCTTACTCAAAAATTAATATAACGATAATTTTATATTATTTATTAACTGAATTAACATTAATGTGTTAAATTAGATTAGTACTGAAAACATAAAATTAACATATATTAAATAATAAATATTTTTACATATATTCAAATAATTCTTACTAATTATATTTTTGGTCTTTAACGAAACTCCTTTAAAATATAAATGATTTATTTTTAAATTGTTTCTTTATATATACGAGGAGGTTAATTGTTTTAATGAAACAGAAAATATAAATTTATTGGTTTTTAGGACCACAGCATAATTATAGATGACACTATGCACAATGCTCTCTGATTTCGACAAACAGTAGAAAGCACTTAACTATATTAATTAGATTCACACAGCAGTGTTTGTAGTGAAGTCAATACTATCCTCCTCATATTCATTCTGAATTGTTTTTTAGCTCCGAATAAACATAAAACGACACACTACGCTACAAATATATTAATCTTTGCTGAGGGGAATAGCCAGTATTTACACAGTTATTCCCATACAAGGAAACAAATACAATCGATTAATTTTAGTCTTAATTTAATAATGTCTTTGGATTTTCTGTTTTCAATGTTGAAAGATTATCTTCAGTATCTTTCGAGCAATATATAAAACTCGAATTCGATTAATTCTTTTTTTATATATTTGCAATACATATCTAGAAAATATCGTTAATGTAAGCTGCAAACAAGGGGTATATTATTAGATTATCCAGAATTCCGTCAGTAAGATTTCCGTACTAGTGTTTGGGAATTTCTGGATATATCTGTTTCTATGACTCGTAATAACTCGATGTATACTGTACCATATCTGTCCCACTAGGCCTTCGAGAGTCTGGCACCAGTACGATCCCCCTTCTTTCGATTTGGTCTGGAGTTGTTCTCACATCCCCATGGGGTGATCAACGCCCAGGAACAGCTGATGATGAAAGTCCGCTATCCCGAACATCTCGCCTCTAAGCTCTCCTTTACTTACACCATGAATATGGAAGGATTGGGCGAGATCTACAAGGTAAGCAAACTTCATTCACATAGGATACGATGCGACTTAGTTCAGAATGAGGTAAAATGTAATGAATTTTAATAATATTTTTATATTATTGGGATTTTTTAGCAAAAGTTAAATAAATTTGCCTATAATATATATCTATTATATTTATAGATTCAACAAAATAATACAGTTGAAATCTCCAGTTTTAAAACAAATCATAAAATTATTCTACTGACAAAACCGATTTAAATTAAAATTTGGCCTATTATAATGTCGTGGAACGCTAAGAATTTAACTATTTTTTAAGAATTTTTCTAGTTGTTAATAATCTATAATCTATAACATTATTTCAAACTAAAATATTTTTTAAATTGTGTATTAATTTTCACATTAGCACTGTTAGAGGAAAATGAATGCTTTAAACTATCTTGATATATATATATATATACATATTAATTATATGTATAGAAACTAGTTATTCTAATCCAATTAAGAAAGATATTAAAATAATTGATAGAATTCTATACAAAATATTTTTAAATCGCTATATAATGTACCGACTATTTAAATATAACTGCTTAATTGTAATTAGCCGCGGGTTTAATGAAACATCAAAGTGTATTACATATGAATTTGCAGAGAAAATGTTCTGGCTATACCGATATTTATAGTCATATACTGAAACTTATGCATATACAGTAATAAAATTGCTTTTAACTGGAAATAAGACACAATTGAATATTTTTAGCGTCTACATTTTTACTTTTATGTATCTATTCCGTAACGATAATAACTGTTTATGCTCTTTAATTGTAATAAGAATCGCAAGCTAAAAAAAGATTTTATATATTGCTTTATAACAGGTACTTACTTATTAAAACGACAACTTTATAGTATGTTCACATTAGTTTTCTTAAAAACATGATAATATATTTTTATTCAATTTAATCTTTCAATCGATATTCTATAATGCTTTTAGGTAGTAAGTATAGTACATAATATGATCAAGCGTCAATACTCAAGCATCCAAAATCGTGTTTACATTTCAAAATTGAATTGGCATTTGTTGACTCTTCTTGTTGCTCCGCATATATATATATATATGTACACAATAAGAACATTATTTAGACTACACATTCCGATGTATCTAGTGAATACCGCTATGTGATTTGCCTATATATATATAGTTCAATGGAACTGCCTATGTGGTAAAACAGGGCAATTATAGACAGGTTGACCTGAAAAATCATACTATTAACAGAAAACATACCCACCCAGGGAATCCGCTTAAAATAGTATAGCTTTATATGTATGTGTACGTCACATAGGTAGTTAAATGGAGAAAGTTATCAATGTAAACCTACATTATATACATTCGTAAACTATATTTTTATGCAATTTGTAATCCACCCAGACGGCCATAGAAATATAAATAAATAGAAGCGGCACACCTATTAGATTTCTGACTTTTAGGGGAAATCCCTATGACGGTCAAAATATAAATCTATTTATAGATCACGTTGGTTTACTATAGAAAAAGGTAATTTACTCGTTGACTTTATTTAGTTATTCCGACGTAAAACTTTGTTCAATTATGTTATTATATATACCATTGAAAACATCAGAAAGGCTATTATTGATATTCAATAAGAAAACTAGATGACGATAATATTATAAATGATATAACGGCATTTGAAAAAGAGTCCGATGCCTATATTTACATTACAAACCTTGCGTTGTTTCGATTATTTTTTCGGTGTCTTTAACCCAATATAGTTATGTTTCATTTTAGCCAATTATGTTAATATATATATACCATGGAAATCATCAGAAAAGCTATTATTTATATTGACTAATAAAATTAGATAATGTTAGTATTGAAAATGATTTAGCGGCATTTTAAAGGAGTCCGATGCCCAGGTTTACATTATAAACTTACCGTTTTTCATAAATTTATTCGTTGTATTTAACCCAAATTAAAGTTTATTCAATTATATTATATTATATTGAAAACATTAAAAAAGCTATTATTGATATTTACTAATAAGGTTTGAGAATAACAGTAGGAAAACTTGGATAGTGATGGTAAATTTTAATCAATTATTTTCCTAAAATATACCACTGAAAACATCAGAAAAGTTAGATTAGTATTTACAAATTAATAAAGCTTTTGCAGCTAACTTTGCCCAACAAATACTTTTTTTAAATATAAAATTAGTTACTTATAATAGAAGAGAAAGATGTAGTTAATTATTAGGTTTTCAACTAGAATTTAAACCTTTGGTTTATAAAAAGTGAAAGTAGTATGTAAATATGTTTGTAATTATCAGTATATATTCTATATATGTAAATCATTCATTATTTCATTAATCGAAGAAAACAAAATGAAATAGATATGTTTATTATAAGAATATAAAATGAATGTACATAAACGCGGGATATATATACATATTTAAATAAAAATCACCGCTAGCACTAGCATTCCAATATACAAAAATAACCTTCAACTATTAGCAATTCTTCATTAAAATATATGTAGTTTCAAAACTTGCATAAACTTGAATAATATACACACAAAATAGTCTAAAAAAATATATAAACATAATATATGTTTATACAGGCTTAGTAACTCTAATAAAAAATAATTATATATCTGAAGGTAACAAAATTATTAATAAAAAAGATATCCTACAAGATAAAAACTTCGAAATCATTACAGGAATAAAATGTAATATGTGAACACACTCTATAAATCAGAATATGTTGCTAATATTAGGATATAAAATAGTAACATATATTATGTATATGTGAAATATCTAATAAAGAAATAATACCTAATATACCTAATATATCTAATAAAATCAATATAAATAATATATAATTAGACATATACATACTCTCCATATAATACATATTATAAAAATACTAATACTCAGTCGATAGCTAACTTCCAATAACAATGTGACTAAATACGTACGTAAACAATATTATCTTCACCAACAAATGTTGAAATACATATAAAATACCTAGAAGCTCATTCAAGTTAACGGGTATACAAGCAACTAAATTATTATTTCAATATGCACGTTTTTTTTAAATCGGAAATCTAACCTTATTGTAGTAAATTATTATAAGTAAAAGTAAATTTTGTATAAATGTATCTGGCTCATATAATAATTATACAAATAAAAAACAGAAATGTTATGGCGAAACCGATGCTTTATAAATGAATGGAAGGAAAAAATTGTTATTGGTGGTTAAAAAGGATCAGTTTGGAAAGCTTCTTGCGCACGCACTTTTTTACGTTCGAAATATTGACCGACTTTGTTTTTTGGTGTTGGCGTAAAGTAAAGTACACTTCAAAGATAGATGTCAGCAGTAGATGGTAGTGGGAACTGATCTGGTGGGTACTCTCCCAAAAATGCGCATATTCCGCAACGAAAATATCTCCGAGACGCCCAAACTTTTGAAGAAAATTCGACTTGAGCTCGTGGTACTGGATGCTGCGACGAATGCCCTTCTCGAGCCACTGCACAATAAGGAGCAAGTCAGGCGACGGGATGAAAAGCGTGCCCCGAGTTTTCACTGTGAGCAGAGAGGTGCTGCTGGGACGATCACCGGTAGAGAGAAGAGAAGTGCACGTGACGCAATGAAGTGTATTGGATATCTTTCGAGCCACCCACCCAGCAATATACTGCAAAATATCTCCTGTGTAGTTTGAAAAAACTACGTCGTCGAAGTCGTCACCATCTGGTATCTCCATCGGTGTTTCGTCTAAAGGAATGACATTGCCTGTCTTTCCTGGCGCAACACCCGCTCTACACAAAATCGATCGCATGGCTGCTTTGATGACGCCTGCGGAGGGGTTGTTATTGCAGCCACCATATCGACGCATGCTGTTAAAAAAAAGTTCGACGTGATCTTGTGACAGTCTGTAAGTGCAGAGATAGGGTGAGTTGATTTGGCGGAACACACCAAATACTGATTTAATACACATGATGAATCCTATGACGAAGGTGTTTTTTTGAGTGCCGGACAAAAGCGCGCCATTCGGAAGCTTAAGACTCTGTAGGTATGAAATTAGGTGCTGGCAACGCTCTTCTTGTTTCAAAAGGTTTTGCACTGTTATTGGTCGCTTCAGAGGATCCTTTGTTCGAGTGGACCGAGAATTGAGAAAATCAAAAATCTCGTCAACGACTAACAAGAACTCTTCCGTTGCTTCGCTGAACGCAAAGTGCTCGGCACCTTTTTTCCGCAAATATTGTAACGATTCTGCTGTAGATCTTGAAAGCACATGTGTCGCTAAAGAAACTTTCATTTTTTGAGAATGAAATTCAACGTGGCGGCGAGTCACGCGATTGCCCAGACGTAAGCCTTCCTCTTCTTGGATGTCCACCAGCTTGCCGATATAACACCACGAAATCGTTCCTTTGGATGAAAGTAAATCGGTGGAGGCGAAAATGTTTCTGGCGAGTTTTAGGCAATGGCACGCATCGATGAGTGCACTGACTTCTTCGTCGTCGATAATAATGGTGTTGTTGACGGTTTCGGTATCCCAGCTGCACCCCATCTCTTTCAAGGCGCCCTTGTTCGATGCCAAGCCATCCAATGTCACACTTGGGACACAAATGCCAATGCCACGTAGAGCAGTCACATGCTGTTGGATCAAGCTCATGAGTGTTGCAGCGGACACACCTGTGAAAGGGAGATAGTATAAATTACAAATGGGTAAAAGGTATTTACTTAATATTTATTTGTAATAATTATTAGATTTGCGGGCATTTAAACCACTCATCTCTAAAAGATATATATAAAACATAAGAAAAAAGAATAGACGATCATTATTTATGCCACACTAATAGTGTATATTGTATAATGTGTTAAATGGTAGGGCTTATAATCATTATGTACATTACAGCATAATAAAATTTTATATATACATACATGTAAAATATTTTTTGTAAGACGTTTTTTCGGTACCAACATTGAAAACATATACCATAAAGGCAATTATATGATATAGTTGAATCCTACTAAAATTATAATATAGATACAATATTGAATGGCATACAGATAGAGATATCGATATGGCTATTAGAAAACAAAATTTAGAATCTTTGTCGTTATTTATACTTTGATTTATCAATGGAAATGTTTTTATAGAAATGTTGTTCACATTTTTAAAACCCGTTCTATATTACACCAAATGTGCATAGCAATTTTCAAAACAGTTTTATATTACATGTAAAGTATATACCTTTCGGAACTCAAATGATATATAAGATAATTTAGATAATAATAAAGTATGATTTTCATGGATTAGGTTTTATAAAACACTCTATTTTATTATGCATACGTAATGAAATAACAGTGAAAATATTTATTCATTATTAGAAGTTTAAATCATACATTTTTTTATCTATTCACAATGTTCAAATTTTTATTCAATCTATCAAAATCCACAATTGCATACCCGTAAAGATAATTACATGGTTCCTACGCAATATCTCAAAAAAATCCCTGACTTTTCCAGACATTTAAAAAAAAACAGACCTTAATTATGATTTTTTGGTCAAATAAATACGAATAATGTACAGGCTTTTAGTTTGAGTAGCTTGGAAAAAAATAGCTAATCAATATAAAATAATGTAAGCCATTTTGTCTGGATCAAGCTGATTATTTTGCTATACCACTATCAGGTAACATTGTTTGGAAGATAGAATTCCTATTTTTTAACCTGTTATAGGAATAATGTTTAACAGTCGTTTACATGCCATGTAATTAGACACTCTCATATTATCCATAATATTTTCTTACCATTGATAAGATAGTAACCAATTGGGAGTTCCCAGCAACCATGTATACCAACGGCCATGAAGCAGAGCATCTTGGTAGCTAGCAGTGTCTCATCTTTGCCACCCCCTGAGCCATAATCTACGTAACCAACCATTGATTTCTTGGCTGAGTCGTAGTGTAGATGCTTACGAATTGTCATTCCATCGACCATTACACTTGCATACTCATATTGAAATGAGTTGGTACCTAGTTAGGATAGAGTTTCAAAAAATATAATGTGATCAATAAAATATCCCCCCCCCACCTAAATATCTTAAAAGTAAAAATAATAATTATGGACCCCGAATCGAGGGATAGCATGTTTGAACCTTACTTTTGTCAATAATCATTATATACATTATATTCACTATGTTGTACAAGTAAAAGTCCTTGCTATTGCAATTTTATTTTTTGAAACTTATACTGGAATCACGATCAACAGTTTCTAAAAGTATGATAAAAATGCTTAATTCAATATTTACAAAAGTGATTATTTAAATTGGAGTAACACTAAGTAAACAAAAAAATAATTTGTATATATTTAATTCAGATTTAGGCCTTTCTGCTTCCAAAATATCAAACATATATGTATACCTATCTTCTCTGAACATTCAATGCATAACGGTTATACAGCATATATTTTAGAGGGAGGGACTAGCCGGTTTTGCTCCTATTCACCAAGGTACTGTATAGTCCTTACACGAATTCATTAAAAAAATACCCGATAAATTCAAAACACAATAATTAATTTTATATGAATATTCTTACCAATAAGCTGCTGTGCAAGAAAATCCAGGGCATTTTGTAAAATACCAGGGGAGCCATCAAAGTGGGAGAGCCATCGTTGGATTGTGCGTGGATTCGGTAGTTGGAGCTCATCCCGTACTTGTTCAAAGGCCTTCTTACTGCACGCATACAAGGTAATGGCAAACCGGCGTTGATCTTCCGAATATGATCCTCCCGGATCCTTTTTGAAAAGATGCAGTGGTAGACCTATTGAAATGGACACGGAAAAAGAATATGTCAAATAGAAAAGGAAATACAAAATTGATCCACAAAAAAATCAAATAAAAATTGTCGACTCAAGAAAAAAATCTTGCTTTGGGAAAAGTATTTTAAAAAATTTAAAAAGAATAATAACCATGACACATATTTCATATAACATTTATAAAAATCTGGCTAATTCACAAAATTGCAGTTAACAAAAGCTATGGCAATATTAATTGATAGTGTGCTCTTTGGGAGAAAAAATAACAAATGTATTATATATATATATATATTACTTACCGGAATATTCTATCAACAAATCCTGCAGCTCCTTGCATTGTTGTTGAAGATTTGCCAGCTTAGATTCAAGGTCACTAGCCTTACATATTTTATTCTTCAACATCTTGGAGTTATAACCAATAATTTGGACCTTTTCGTCTAATTTTTGGATAAGATATGCATTTTGCTCCTGCAGTTCTTTTGAACTTTTAGTAATAAAATAGCTATGATCCATGTTTATGGACTCTACAACTTTCTTCTGTTTCAATAAATCATTTTCCATCTTTTTTTGCTTAGCAATTTCAATATTTTCTTTTTCCTCTTTTAATTTTATGTATGTTGAACTTGCTCTGGGCTTAATAACTTTTTGTGATGGAAATAAATTGACACTTGGAACAGCGTTAGGAAGTAATTGCCTCCTATCAGCAAAAGGATTGAAATCTGACGCTAAAAAATGTTTTGAGCAAACCATAGCTCGGTTATATGGCTGCCAGGTTTTCAAACCATCTACCCTTCTCAGAGCATTGCACCACAATTCCTTTTTGGCTTCCTCAGTAGGGAATCTGAAAATAAACAACAAAGCTAATTGATTTCTAGTTCATGAATGTATTAATAAATAAATACACTAAAAATAAAGATTTCAGCAAAACCTCTGGCTATCTCAATAACTGATTTGAACTATTTGAAAGTATACATAAATATATTTAAAAAAATTGGCATAGCCTCCAGCCTAGCTAATTGATTTCTTGTTCATGAATGTATTAATAAATAAATACACTAAAAATAAAGATTTCAGCAAAATCTCTGCCTATCTCAATAACTGATTTGAACTATTTGAAAGTATAAATATATCAAATACAAAAATTGGCATAGCCTCCGGCCTAGCTAATTAATTTCATGTTCATAAATAGACCAGAGAATAGATTAACTAATTTTAATTAATACAAATTATTTAATGTTATTAATAATATTAATTTAAATTAGTGCAAATTGCCTTGGCAGACATTGAAAAGTTCACCATAAAACCTATATTATTTTCCAATAAAAATGTCCCATTAGCAATAGGTAGTCTTATGGGTATTATTAGGAGATTACCATTTTTACACTCAGAGGTTTCACTACCTAGCTAGTTGCTAGTCTACTTTCAAGGTCTCTGGCAGTCTGGAGCAGACCAATCTCTCTTTTTTTATTATATGTTTATGAATAAATATATATATACATATTTATAATAGAATGTGTTATGTAATATTATTATTTTTATATTGATATAGGGTACAGAAATGAAATAACTCAATTTTGACAATTTAGCACATTATTCATTGCTATTTTTGGATGGATATAGCAACTCCATCAATGGCATGGCCTAAAAGATATTACTATTTATTATTAATTGGTTTATTATTAGTCTATACAACTAATATTATGCTGTCTTATGTATATAATCCAGTTGTGGGATTATTTAGTTGAAATTTTTCAAAATAAATGCTCTACCTTCATTATGCATATAATGGTATGTACGTTTAATATGTGGCAACGATGAACTATATATGAATACATACCTATGAAACGATACATTTTCTTCATTTGATTCTTTGGATCCACCTCTGGACGTGCAATTATAAGCCGCACAAGTAGCAGGCATTTCAATGGTAAACTAACCTAAACACGACAGAGTTGACCTTCAATATGGCCGACGCTAAAAGTCATTGGATGCGATAAACAAACCGCTTCTATTTATTTATATTTCTATGGTCTGTACACTGCAAAAAAATATTAGACACTATAAAAATACAAAATTAGTGGAGCGGAAAGGATAATGGTATAATGTTCACGTGGTATCTATAAATATAATT
>JAYRBW010060408.1:0-10774 GCA_036023295.1 Invenusta paracnida | reverse complement strand
CTTATTTCTTAC
This sequence comes from Invenusta paracnida, assembly GCA_036023295.1. Taxonomy (NCBI): domain Eukaryota; kingdom Metazoa; phylum Platyhelminthes; order Proseriata; family Coelogynoporidae; genus Invenusta; species Invenusta paracnida. Next base: position 10,762 of record JAYRBW010060408.1, on the reverse strand, counting down.
CTCACTTTGTCACTTTCTTCCCCCAGGTTGTTCGTGAATCCTGGCAACGTCCATGATGCTCTTCCTCCACTTTGATTGGTCCCTAAGTATTGTGCTGAGCTTGCGGCATTTCCACCTAATTCGTTTTATCCTCTCGTCTAACCTTCATTCTCCTTTTTCTGTTTCCATCTTTGATTCCATGCTTGATTGTCTTCTTCAACTCTCCTCTCCTCTCATTACGTGTCCACGAAATTATGCGCCAACTTTTGTTTTAGAACCATGCTGCCAACAGGTCCGACCTCCTCGGGCATTAGTTCTATGCTGTGTCTAAGATACTCGTGACATTCGCCTCCCAGCATGTCATCTGAAACGCTGCTATTTTTCTATTTTCTTAAATTCTGACAGTCCACGAATTAAACCCATAAATAAAAATGGGGAAGACGAGGGTTTCCACAAGCCCCTTCTCTGTTGTCGTACAGTGATGTTTTTGTCTTTCCAGAGTTTTTCTGCAGCTCTTCCAAGGATGATCCGTCTGCTTACTTCATCTTTGCAATCACCATTTTCTTCTCCTGTTACACCTAATAGGTTAAATCTCTTCGCTATAATCTTAGCGATTCACCTTTAACTGTGAAATCGTTTCCAATTTCTTACCTAGATATGCGATAGACACAGTATAATATGCTGATTATAAATTCTACATCATTCACCTCGGAACCGAGCATTATCGAGATTATATCAGTGGAAAGTCATGCTTCCATTGCTAACCTGTCTAACTGAGAGAAGATGAATTAATAGAAAATTGCTGTTAGCCCTATGTTACTGAAATTGACGCTTGAATAATATTTTACATCGGTTGAGTGTGTTATTGAGTGTGCAATGATTTCAAGTTTCATTAACTTTTGGTATTAGTATAAAATACATAGAAATATTATGAAACCCACAAATGATTTTTGATGAAAGTAATAAAAAGCTTTTCTCATAAATATATATGTATATTTAATTCTAAAATATATTAAATAGTAAATAATGAAATAAATACACATCTACTGTAAATAATGAAAGGTAAAAGTTGTAAATATTAGTTTCACAAAATAATTATTATTCTGGGAAATTTGAAGCATGATAGTAAATGTTTAAATGTACAATTCACTGAATAAATATTAATTGATACTTTTGATTATTTGATGTCCATAGTGTGTTCAATTTAACTACTTTTTGATTTATTTAAAATCAATAATTTTTGCCAATATCATAAGTTTTAAAACATAGAAATTAATCAATAGAAATAGGTAGAATGGCAATTCAAAATATTTCCATTTACAATATTGTGTTTTTTGTAATTGTGGTTAAAATAATATGCTAAATAATTTACATGTAATTATAGAAAAAATATATTTAAAAATATATCAATAAAGAAATGATCTTTATCTATGGCCACAATCAAATTCTTCAAATTATTACGTCATTTTTCGGATAGCCAATCTAAGTATATATATTTAGTAATATTGTAGGAAAATGTTAATTATTTGTAATTTATATCAAATATATGCTTTTATTATTAGATAGCTAGAAATGGACATCTGGTATAGGTATAGAAAATAAATTTGATTAAAATGTTAAAAAGTTGAGAAAATGTCAATATTTTTCATAGTCGCTTAAATAATAATATAGAGAAACATTTTTTAATTTAGACAATTATTTATTATTAGAGATTCCTCATTCATTCTAGACGTCGTTTTATAAAGAATTAATATAAAATTGATAAATATATTGGATAACCTTCTTTATTTAAGGCATATTTAGATCAATGAAGAATGAATTGAAGTCAAAAGTCTCAGAATCCATTTTATAAATATATTTAGATTTAAAAATAAACATATATGTAGGTACAAGGTTTATTCAAATTGAAATTCAAAGTGAAATATCGATGTTTATATTATGCGACGATATTGAGGGCAAATTATCAATTTCCGATAAAATATGTAGGATCAAACATCCATATAATCAATAAATGCAAGGAAAGCGTAAAAGACAGCCCCACAGCTTTTTTGACAATTTTGGGCCAATGGCATTTAAAGTTGATTTTGGTAAAATTTATCAAAACAAAATGTTTTGTCTTATATCAACGTTTGGTGCCATTGCATTTTATACAAAATTAGTTCGTTACTTTAAACTGCTTTCCTGTAAAATGTTGTCTTCAAAACTTTAAATGGACTTTTAATCTCTTAATTTTTTTTAGGTTTTGAGTGTTTTTTCCTTCATAAAATACCTCTTTCCATGGATTACTAATAGGGCATTATCTCAAAATCGAGAAAAACATCTAAGGGAGGTAATCCCATGATTTCCTGCCAAATGTTCTTTATTATCTCATTACGTCACATTAACAGTAAAGAATTATTATTGATAAATGTAGACCTTAGGAGCTACAGTATTTACCGGAAATTGGATTGACAGTGGACCTTCATGTTGAAATACGTTTACACGAATTTCAGGTTTAAAATAATTCATGAATATAAAGAAAGCATAATTTATTCAGTTAAACAAATTTCACCGAATAACTAATTAATAATGGCGCTTTTCCATGCTGGGTATGGGTTAGGATTTATATATGTGAATGTTGGTAAGTGGTATAATATGTATAATATGGTTTGGACATGAAAGATTTTAAAATTTCAATCATACATAAGTATTTAGGTAGATGTGTCGAACACATGTCAATATTATGCATATATTAAGTATAGATAAGGTAAAAAAATGAAATATCTTGAAACACAATTGATAACATTATTTATAGTGTGTGAATATGGTTAACGCCAAAATATAGGATATGTCGAGGATAATATAAGAAATAATGCATAATATTTGTGTCATGGATCGGGTTATCAATGTATAAGTAAATTATGTGCAACAAGCATATATATATATATATATAAATGATTACAATGCGGAATTTGCACAATTATGGATATTAATGAATACATTTATTTATTTGAACAATTTATACAGTAGATTATATATACATATTGGAACCAATATTCACTATACATCAATTATGTAGTATATTTACATTAAGCCTATGTAATGTATTTATAGAAGGTATATATATAAATGTATATAAGGGCTTGAAGGTAGGTATAATATCCAGAAAGAAATTTAGCAAGGATTATAATTGTGACGAAACTTCTGGAACAAATATTATCAATACTCCGGTTAATATGCTTCATGCTTTAAAAGGGAATAGTACGTTTCTTTACTTGATCTATATGCGTCTTAGCACTAAAAGCTGCGGATATGAACCAGAAATTTATTCGAGCAATCAGGAATAATAAAGTTATAACTTTATTGCCTTACTTCAGCCATGACAAAGCGCTTGAGTGATTGATATGTAATATATAAGTTGATAGTCAGAATTACTTCGCGTAACTTTATATAGAGATTATCTAACAAACATTCTACTGCATCCAGAGATACTTTAACTTTAACATGATTTAGTTTAAATATTTAATAAATCTATCTTTTAACTTTAAACGAAAGAAGTGTAGAGTAGTAAGTAGTAATAAGAGAGAATGAACTCTATAAAATATGGTTTACTGACATCAAACTTGGCATTTATGTTGATGGGGGTTACAATTAATTTTATTTAAACAGCATAATATTGTTCCATAACCGATTTCCCAGTATAGTTTACTGATTGATGAAACGTATAGTAATATGCAAATTAGTTGCATTAACATAGCTTTTTTTATACATTTTGACAATAATCGTAAATGCTTCAAATTTAGTGGAAATATTTTATTTCACCATTTTATGTTGATAAATTGCTCAAATTCCTTGGCTCAAACTAATTCAATGCCTATGTCTCTGATAATGCTATGATGGCTGGGTGATAGAATCCTAGTTATAGTTTAACCTGAATTACTATCGCTCAGCGGTTGAATAAGTTATTATTCCCTCCTAATAAATTCTCTTTTCCACAATTACTACATTTTTTGCAGAAATGTTCTAGATTTGCTGACTTATATATGACACGGTTATCGCTTTCTGAATCAACTAATTAGGAAAAGAATAAGTCTCGCTTCACTCTCGATAACAAACACATTGGCGTCGGGATCACTTCTTATCGGAATTTATTTTTTACAGTTGAACAAAGAGCAGACCCATTTTTATAACTGGATTGACTCCAAATTTAGGATAATGACGCAGAAACCATTAATTTACTATGTTTGCATGAAATGTTTTGTTGGAAGAAGCATCAGCGTGAATTGTTGTTTCCATAGAAACGAAAACAATGTAAATTATAGTTATGCATGACATAATATTTAATTTGTCAAATAGGAAATGAAATACATCCCATTTACTCGCTCACTAAATTGAGATATTTCCTTCGCTTCTTTATTAGATATACCAACTACATATTTCTTCCAGTTTGTATTAATTATTTCAACTGATAGATATATTTTAGGCATTTGTATGTGACAAAAGTAATAATACAAGCCCTTGCTTACTAATCAATAAAATCGATATTTGTTCGAGTAAGAATTAAAGAAGTAATTATATACCTGTAGGTTATAGGTAGAAGATACATATGTATATGCGGGTTTTGAGGCTCACACAAATGGACAGAATTTGCAGAGAAATGAATATAGTATGACATATACCTTCATGTCTACGATATTATAGTTCAATTGGAATTAAATACCTATATACATGGATGAAAAATATATATTATTTACATTTTCGGATCAGTTCAAGCAGATATAGGTATGGCACAGTCAAAGAAAGGCGTCTTACATATTTCAGTGTGTATTAATGCATGTATATATTAACTAAGTTCAATGTTCAATGGGAATATTACCTGATACAAAAAGTCAATCATGTCTAAATAAGTAATACTTTAGTCTTTGTTCTATAAAGGCGCTACTTTTCATGGATTCTAAATAAAAGAATTGAAAATACTTTCAAATCTTAAAGTTTGAATGAATGAAAATTCGACTCTAAAGTAAATCACAAATAACAACATTTAAAAAAATAATTATTTAAAATCAACAAGCGCATGTTTTGAGTAAAATATTGAGCCTTATAGACTTTAATTTAATAAACAATTTGACTTAATGTGACATTTTGTTCAGTTAATAGCATTACGCGTCTGTTATATGGACTGTTAGCAGAGCCGCTGAGAAACAGGCATCAACATCGATTTCTGTTCTCGACATAATAAATAATGATTTGACGTGCTTTGGACTGGACTAGTCAGTTAAAGATGGTCAATTATAGACCGGCCAATTGCCTGTGCACTGACCAATCAGCGTCGCTTGTGCGTGTTATAGATCGGCCAATTGCCTGTGCACTGACCAATCAGCGTCGCTTGTGCGTGTTATAGATCGGCCAATTGCCTGTGCATTGACCAATCAGCGTCGCTTGTGCGTGTTATAGACCGGCCAATTGCCTGTGCACTGACCAATCAGCGTCGCTTGTGCGTGTGATAGACCGGCCAATTGCCTGTGCACTGACCAATCAGCGTCGCTTGTGCGTGTGATAGCGGCCGAAGAGGATCTTGCGAAAGGCGTTCCGAAAGTCTGGTGAGAATATCGTGTAAATTACAGGGTTGAGCAAGGAGTTCAAATATCCAAGCCAGAGGAAGAATGAGTTTACGGGATCAGGAAGCGGGCACTGATCCCCACAGAATGGCACCACAAGCGCTGATATACAGAAGGGCAACCAGCAGAGCAGGAAACAGCCCGTGATAATGGCCAGCGTCCGCGCTGCCTTTCTTTCTCGCTTCTGCTCGAGCTTTTCACGCATGCTCTCCATGCGAGCGGCTCTTCTTCGGAGCGTTTGATCCTCCGTGGTGGTCTAATCGCTCGACATGACTCCTGCGGCTGTCATCGTGAAGGAGGACGTCACCAGGGCAGCTGCTGTGCACGAGCTAGTGGTCGTCATGGCACCGACATCCGCCTCAGTCCGCTTCAAAGAGGAATTACTCATCTCCCGGGTGTAGAGGGGTACACGCTCGGTACCTTCACGCTTGCTTCCCGTTTGACTGTTGGGTGGTTTGGAGGCCACCGGAACTGCCGGAGCAGATGCTGAAGGGCCACCGCAACCACCACCTTCCAAAGAGTACAGCGCCGGAGTGGACTCCTCCGAGAGATAGTCTCGAAGGGAACTAGAGGCCTGATACAGAGGAGTCATAGCCGTGCTGGTACCAGCTTCCGTCTCCTCTTCGCCTCCCAATCCCTCCTCCGATACGTCCTCCTCGTCCTCGTCAGAGCTGTCATCAACGAAGCGAATGTCATTCAGGTCCTCAAGACACCAGGCTCGTCCACCGCTCAGCTCCAAGTAGCCACCACAGGAGGAGGAGTCGAGCGTTGTCGAGGGAAACCCGGTCATGGTCTCCGCCGTGGCCAAACTTGTTGCCATGGGCGGACAAACCATGGATTCGCAGGACAACGGGGCGGTCTCGCGGCGTAGAGACTTCTTCGAGGCCTGGCGACTACTCCGCTGCTCAAAACCCGCGTTGTTATTGTTATTATTGTTCTTTTTGCTGCCTTTATGGTGGTGATGGTGATGATGGTGGTGACAATGGCGATCATTATGTGTACTATTGTTGTTGTTATTGTTGTTGTTCTCGTAAGAGGAGGAGTTCTGATAGTTGTGCCGACTGCCTTTACACTTGGTCTCCTTTTTCACAAATGTCCGCTTCCGGATGCGATTGCGCGCAGTCTGGTAGATCCGCACGTAAATACAGATCATGAAAGCCATCGGGAGGTAGAAGGCCCCGACCGTGGAGAAGATTGTGTATCCGTAGCCGTCGTTGATCCGGCATTGACCGTAAATCATGACGTTGACCCACTCCTCGGAGCTCCGATGGATGTGGAAGCGGGCTGGAATGGAGATGACAACCGAGGAGACCCACACGGCCACGATCATGTAGATGATGCGTCGAGCCGTTCGGTTGTGGATGTAGTCGATACTTGTGACGGCCCAGTAGCGGTCCATTGCTATGGCGATGAGATGGAGGATTGAGGCTGTGCAGCAGAGGACATCGAAGCAGACCCAGACGTCACAGAGCTCCATTCCTGAAATAGGGGAGAGAAAAGGGTGATAATAAATATTATTAAACTAAAAGATAAACACGCTGATATTGGATATAAAATCGTCATTGAAACTGGCAATCCACAATGTTATCGTGAGTGTCCTTTCTATAAAAGTGAACCGTTTCACGTTATATATAGAAAAGAGCTATTTGCCTTATGTTACTTTTATTTTTATTAAGTCAATTAGTGCCTAATTTAGCTGTATTCAGATATAGTTATAAGTAAAATTTGTGACATATAAAAGTACGAGCGCAGACTAAGAAGATAAATATATTTTATTACCTTAAATATGTATGTATGTATGTATGTATACAGTGATTCTGAAACACTTAATTCAAAACTGTAAGAGAACAAAGTTGAGTAGTTGGTATACAGCAATGTAGACAAAACATAAATATTCACTTGAAACTCATCTCCAGCATCATTTTATAAGCAGCGCTGTTTTGAGATTCCTACCAAAATATACCTAAATATATACGTATGTATATAGTTAGCTGCAACATAATTAAAACAGCAGACAGAATTTATCGTTTTTTCACTATTGAGCGAGATTAACAAAAAACGATAGATTTCGAGAAAAAATTGCTTTTCGCCCTTGAGACGAAGAAGAAAGTTCGAATTAATAATTGAATTACATGTCAATAAAATGATTGAACTGCCATTCACCCTTTTCACCGCACTATCTCTAAATTTGCGAGTTGAGTCTGATTCCAGCTTCAAATCCGTCTTTCTAATACACAGTGTACCTATAGTCCTCGTCCCTATACATGGCCAAGTGTCCTTCCTCTTAAATCAATTCCGCCACCATTTAAATCGATATAACAAAGTATTGGTTCTGCATTTATAATCGCGTCATGAGCGTGCATTATCCTCTGTTACGTCTCTTTGATGAAAGTCGACATACGTTTAGAATTACTAAAACAAACTTGACCTTATATTATGTAAACTGACTACGCCTTAGAAGTTGTCCTTATATAAGCATATATTTTTTTAGGAGCCTTACTGAATTTATGAAACCTTTCTGTACGGAATCACCCTTTACCGTTTCTGTCAGAAATGCGTCAGATGTTATGAAGAGTGTCTGCAAAGGATATAATATCTTTAATTACTCTATTTATTTTTGTCCCAACAAATATCACCTTTCTTTACGGAAAACCAGTATTATTGGTCCACATTAGGATGACGTCATATAGGTAGTAATTGTTTACGTCTATCAATAGTTTGTATTTTAACTATGTGATGGTATATCTTTAAACGTTTATATCTAACTAATACGCATAAGACAAACCTGTTAATTATCTTCTCTTGATAGTATATACATAGTACCAAATGTTTATCATAATATATTGGGGGGGGGGGGGGAACAACGCCAGTCACTAAATATTTCTGAGAAAGAGACATAATTTATCCACGATAGAAGGAAATAGTTAAAAACACAGAAACATGATGTTAGCCAGACGATGCAGTGTCTATGCATGTGGAATTATAAGATGTACCCACATCAGTGGATATGTATAATAGGTATCTCATTTCTTTAAAATAACAGACTGTTAAGAATATAAAAAATCATCAATCGTGTTGTGTTTGGGTTAGGAAGGAAATTCCCAATGTAGTATAATTAATTAAGGAACCTTTTTAATCCACGTTGTAGAAATTGCATTTAGCTTTAAGCGATGTTGAAGAATGAACTTTGTAACCCTATTGTTAACTATGTACACACTCTCAGTGTGATGAATAATTATTCATTTGCTTTTTTAATGATAAAAAGGATTTTAGTAGCTCGAGAGACACTGCTCGCAGGTTGTGAATATCACAGTAAGAGAACATTATAAGTTCCTTGTGGCAAGTTGAATAGTGAGAGTTGTAAATAAAGTCTATTGACAATGAGTACATTTTGGAACCAGTATAAGATGGTACGTTATTTATCTGCCTGGAATTTAATTTTTTGAAATTATAAAAATAATACACATTAACTTTAAATACTATTAAGTATATATTTCTAAATATAGGATTTTTGCAATTTGTTTTAAAAAAATTTAAGAAATATTAACTTAACTATTCCATTAAAAGTCTTATAGCTAAATTTCAACTGGACAACTTCAACATTTTCATTTTGTAATTGGAAATCAGTGTAAAAATTAGTTTTTGAGTATCTTTGATCACTGAAGCTGTTTTGAATCATTTTCTCCGCGCTATATTTTTGATTGGTGACAAAAAAATTGAATTTTAAATCCGCGAACGAAGAAAAGTCCAAATATTAATCTTATGGATTATATTGCAGTGTTTTAGAATCAATATATCGATTAATAAATAATACGATAGCTGAATGTATCAAATTCATTGGTCAATACTTGAATGCAGAAGAAATCGGAGATTTTTTAACATAAATGTAAATGGCCTGTTGCAAGTGATGACAAGACATTTTCATTTGTTATTATAAGGTTAATTTAAGTTTAATTATTTACTGGCAACAGAATAAATTAAATAGTTCTTTATTTCGAATATTACTTTTCAAGTTAGTAGGCCAATTTCAAAGAAAATTTATCATTAAAACGTGGAAGAAAGATTTTGATACTAATAATCAAAATATGCCATTTTGTCTCCAGTTTTATTGTAAGATTTTATGATTTTCTATTGCCTTTATAGATAACTAACTATTGTTATTAAATCTCATTTTTTTGTCTATTTATTCAGTTTATTTCAATCATTTTTATGTCAGATAAAATGGTCAAATTTTAAATTTACACGTTAAAATTCTTTTTAAATATATTCAAAAGTAAAATAAATGACTCTGTCTATAAAAAGCAATATAAAACATTCTTTTCTGGGAATTTATTTATATTTCTAAACAAACTTTCGGCCAAGTTACATTTCCATAATTTGAAACATATATATACGAAACATTTATTTTATGAAATACATTTATCGTAGATCAAAACAGAAAAAAAGACTGCTAAACAATTTTAAAGCGTATGCAAAAAGAAATTATCGGGTTATGTATGCATCTCCTAAGTCTCTACAATACTCGGCTGTGCGAAAATACGCAAATTTTATCCGAAAAACTTTAATCTATAATTTATGCGTTTAGCAGAATCCGAACAAGGCAGAACAGAGTGCAGTAGAACAGTTTAAAATGGAAGAATTAGTTTTGGCGCTTGGCGAGAAGGCCATTTTCTAACTTTTGCAAAACAGAGATAACTGTGTGTACCCTGGCTATGTATACTTACTGGGGAACAATATACAGATAACATAAATCTTTTATCCAGAATAGGGAGGAAGTTTAAGAGTAAGAGAGAGAGAGAAAGAGTGAGAGAGAGAGGGAGAGAGAGAGAGATCTGTAGTTACATATATAGCGAGATATGTGCGATTTATTCCTCAAAATATAAGCAGAAAATGAAGAATGCAATATTTTGAATATTTTACCATTATGGGAAGAGAATAGGGGAGCAGCGGAGACTAAGCTAATGGATTTAACGACTATAATTAACTTGTCAAAGAATTTGTGAATTCAACACGTTATATAACCAGCTCAATTTTCGCACATCTCCCTTCATCGTTTAGCCTTTTTTCTTTTCTTGAAAATCGAGAGAGACAGAGAGATAGAGTAGGAGAGAGAGAGAGAGAGAGAGAGAGAGAGAGAGAGAGAGAGAGAGAGAGAGAGAGAGAGAGAGAGAGAGAAGACAGAGAGA
>JAYRBW010060407.1:0-10775 GCA_036023295.1 Invenusta paracnida | reverse complement strand
TTGACCTCATTTCTTGTTGCGTGTCAAATCTATCACGCAAATGCCAACACGCAGGTAATGTGAATCGGCCTTTACAAAGTGAATAATATGCAGATGAGTGGACCAAAAATCGATACATTAAGAATAGTATAGGAGACATACTGAGACAATGGTACAAACACTTATTACAAGAGAGCGATAATATTGTATTTTTATTAAAAACATAAAATAAAGGACCTCTTTATTTTATGATTTTAATATTTAATAATAATGTTTTTCAGTGAATATTCACTTATATCCTAGTATCCAATCAAAACGTTCTATTGTCAAGGTAGAATCGCTCGTGCTACACATAGATCGATCTATACGCAGACATAACACAGTCTACATTATACATACGGTTTTGTAGATCGTGCTACATCTAGATCGACCAACCTTAGACACAATAGACCGATCTATGTAGACCAAGCACAGTCTATCTTTATACAACCGACCTCTGATTTGCTGGTTTGAAAGTAGTTTTTCAGTTAAAATGCAAACATTTTTGCTGACATTATAGAGTTCATCTCTTTGACTTCGACTTGTTTAACCCAACCATGCCGGGGGATGGGGTAGTATTTTGCTGTGAATTTCTAACGAACAAATGGAGCAATATAAGCTTACGTGACCTTTCCTAAAATATAGTTTCATAATTTTTAGTGTTATATTCACTATTGTACACACTATGGGGTGGTCACAAGACCGTAAAAATCACATTTTCAAAATCAATTCAAAATTTTTTTATGAATACTTATTAAAATAAATTATTGTTCAGATAACATACTATAATATTTATGACATATTGTTATATGTAATGTTACAAAACGTCCTCGTTTACTTATATACTTTCAAATCTTTACTCCGCCAGGAAGTTTGAAAATTATAGCAGTGTGCTCCCCCCCCCCTTCGGATAGATAGGGTTAAAATCCATAATATCAATAAAATAATCAATTTTAGACATTCCGTTAATGATTTATTTTTGGCTAGTATCTAAAAATGTAGTGTTAGATCATTTGTTGCCTTTCGTTTTTATTAATTTGGATTATTTATTATATTATATTATTTGGCCTGACTAATCCCTTTGTCCTTAGCTCAGTTAACTGTGTCATTGGTGAGTTTAGCAGCCTTAAAAAGTTTGTTAACTTCATAAATGGCGAAATATTACTTTATGTGTGATTTCCAAATAAACCTTACTAATTGTGATTTGATGGTTTAATTTAGACATCTTTAAATATCTTTTGGTCCACGTTTTTAAACAGTTACTGTAAAATATAAAAAAGTTATAATTTATATTTTTATTAATCCTTTCTTCCCCTTTCTGTTGACATTGCAGGGCGAAGGACGAAGTAAGAAACTTGCCCAGCACAATGCGGCTTCAGTAACACTACAACAGTTATACAATATTGACCTTAGTTTAGGTAAGAAGTGCTAGAAATGTTCACCTGTCTTATTTTTTCATATTAATAGAACTTTTATTACTATTCCTTGATTTCAAATCTTATTGCTATGAAATGTATACTGCATTAACGAATGTTATCGGATTTTATATATGAAATAATTATTAATAACATTTTTTATATTATCTGTTCTAGTTTTAATAAATTTTGAGATTCCTGAGTATTTATATTTGATTTTTTAATTGATTTGTTTTATTTGTTATTAGTAGGTTATACTGTTCCAATAGTTAAATTTTTGCTTTTTTCATCTGCTGTTTCATTGCTTTCATACTTATGTCTGATACATATTATTTTTATGTATAATATTTGTCTTGCTAATTGTGTTCAAATCTCATTTAAGTTTAGTTTTATATTGAATAAAATATTTCTAAATATACATTTTTTAGTTTGCAAATTTGCGATGAAATATTGGGTTACAATTCATAATTTTTAAATTTATTTGAATCAGTGCTCAAATTAAAAACGAATTCGATATAAACCTCTTTATTTATTACAAATTGTTCTCATGATCTCGTTCACTTTTCTGGTATAGCGTCTGTTATAAAGATTATTTTGTATATACATATTTAAGATAATATATATAATAATACTATTATATGGTTACAATTTTTACGTCTAGATTTAAAGTTATCAGGTTAGTGTTAATGTTGCAATATGTAGTGCACTATTTGTTTATTAATTGTTGTTTTATTAAGTAACATTTATTACTTTTTATTAATGGGAAATGAGAAAAACTTTGTTCAAATCTCATTTAAGTTTAGTTTTATATTGAATAAATTTCTAAATATACATTTTTTTAGTTTGCAAATTTGCGATGAAATATTGGGTTACAATTCATAATTTTAAAATTTATTTGAATTGTTTAACTTTGATTTGTTTACTTAATTATTGGGAATTATTTGACTGCAAATTATGCATCAGTGCTTAGTCAATAAGAATTACATTATTTTGTAATTTTGTGTTACTTACATATTTGGTATATTGGTAAAATCTTGTAATCTATCTATCTATTTATCTATTTATCTATCTATCTAATCTATATTGGTAAAATCTTGTAATTAATCTATCTATTTAATATATATTGGTAAAATCTTGTAATCTATCTATTTATCTAATCTATATTGGTAAAATCTTGTAATCTATTTCCAATCGAAATAACTTTATTGTGTGATTATACTGGAATGTATATTCCGTACTAATTTGGCTTTAAATTGACTATTAACAAACGCACGTCTAACATTTATGACTTTTAATCCGCTTTTGAAGTACTTTTGTTTATAATTAGGCGCTACTTATAGAAAATAGAATCTTCCATAAAATGTTATTTTTAATCAGCTCTTAAATATTTCGGTATAAGTTGTGTTGAACATTTTTTTATCAACAGAAGTACTGTGTAGTATATTATGTAGGTCTATACGACACATTATACTAGAAATACATATCCTGACGGAGTAAGAACAGTCATCCAATTAGAAGTTGGTATGAGTTTTTGTAACATAAAGAAACGTTTTTAACATTATGTAAATAGCAACATTCATCAGCTTTTGTTTTTCCGGCTAATATCTAAAAAATAATTCACCGGATATTTCGCTATTATGATTGATTTCGACTAAGTCGGAAGTAGAAAGTCTTAAATAATTCACAAATTTAGTTTTAAACAATTTTTCTATATCAGTTTTATAAATGTTGGGGTGAGATATAAATCCAATGTTTAATAGTTTTAGTAAAGTGACACTATTGAGTTGCACAATGTATATAAACTAATTAAGCTATTGATTGGTTAGACGTTCAGTGATAGCAGAAATGATGGCATCCAGATGGCCTTTTAAGATGGTCAATAAATTACATGCTGTAATTTTGGAGTGTCAGTCTATATATAATGTTCATCCGATGTCTGTTTTAAAGGCACCAGCAATTCTAACCTGCCCAGTTTGGGTGGCAATGGCTCCTGTAGTGGGAGCGACCTTTGCTCAGAAGAACACAAGAAAAGCCGCGCCTTTGCTGACCGCGTCCAAACTCTGATTAAGGCGAGCTTCTGTGATCAGGCAGCCCGCACAACTGAGCAGTTCTCGCGAAGGAAGGTAATTGCTGGGATTGTTATGACCATGCCTGATCCGGAGACTCCCGAGGAGAAACTAGAGAAGGTGCTGTGTGTCACAACGGGTGAGCTCAACCTCTACTCTGGCTTTCTATAATGCGAGGCTGTCCTTGTTTCACCTCGCATGCTTGCTGAATTAATAACGTGTTGCTGTATATTGTTTTTTGTAAACATCTCTTTTCGCCAAATTATTTTGACTTTGTCTGTCAACAATATATCTAAAATCGCGGTACGATCAACATGACGCCATTATATTATTTAATGAATTGAATTATAAAATGATATTCTCATACATTTGGCACCTTCAATATTGAAACGTATATAATATGAAAGTTTACTAATATAATAGATATTTCTTTATTTAACCTTCCTTTCCAATTGTATATTTCACAAAAATTAACTTACAAATTAGAGGTAAATATGATTTTTTAATACAAAATTAAATAAATTAATGGGACAGCTGTTTATTTAAAATGATGTTGATATTGCGCCACCAAATATATTAAATTATTAATGTCTAGTATATTTTAAAAGGTCATGACCATAGATATGAAATAATATTATGTTATTGATATTTTACTGGACCATACAAAACTTTTTCAGTCACGGTAAAATAACGTAAAATCTATTTTTTAAACTTTATGTAGATAACTTAATTCTCCTAGTTGTCTAAAATCAACATATCTAGCTACATAATTATGCTACATAAACGTGTAGCATTAAAAAAATGACTTTTGCTTAAAAAAACACAGAAATTGTTTAATTTGGGTTAAACAAGGTCCTTAACAAGTTCTTTATTTTAATCAGAGTTCCTTAAACATTATTATCTTCGGTATAAAAAGATGACGAGAGAAGAAAAAAGCTTGATCTTAAGATATTGATAAACTGTATCTACAATTAAATCAGAGACTGTTAAATCAATAGTGATTTAATTATACTTTTGTAACACTTAACTTTCATTATATTTTGTAACAGCAGTTATTATATTTTTTAATACAGAACTTTTATTATATTTTTCAACAAAATATAATTAACAACGATCCGGATTTCCCTTATTTGGGGATCTTTAAAAGTTATGAAAGGTCCTTAAAGGATTCAACTTCGATCCTGTTTACTGTTATGATGTTAATAATAGCTTGTGTAAATATTCTTGGATCGCTTAAAAAGATATTTGGAATGTTTACATTACTGTAAATATCTATATAACGCTTCATGGCGTATCACGGTATTGGTTTAATATTGATTCCTCAAAAGCTTAAGTCATTGCTGAATGTAAGGCAATTTCAGGGGGTGCTCGCAGATAATAAATTACATAGTGAAGATCTCGACTGGTGTTATCTAATTTGTTATCTTCTATAAGTTATAATAATACGATGTTTTTAAAATACGTCAATTACAGTTACCGTTTCTAGTATGACTAAACTTATATTCCAGGGACCAAGTGTCTGAGTGGTAATTGCCTCAACGGTGAGGGTAAATCCCTAAACGATTGTCACGCAGAAGTGCTGAGTCGACGTTGTCTTCAGCGTTACCTCTACCATCAGATTCTCGCACTGCAGCCTGGGAAGTATCAGTTGCCCAAGAATGAGTGGCAGATTTTGGAAATTGTCCCCTCTGGTGAGTTATTTGCCAGCTTCTGCAAGCTGTAACACTGTTAAATAACATTTTACATATTTTTTTAATATAATATGTAGATAGTAACATATAGCAACATTCTCTGAATAAATTTCATAATAGGTGAAAATAGTGTTACTTTATTTTTATCAGCCATTTTTCTTTACCGGTATTAGCAATCAGCAATCTCTTTATTAGATCCCTTATTTGTTTTACGGTGATACTGTTATATTAGTCTTTTTCATCTATGTATCTATGACGGTTTGCGAAAAATGTATGGTTTTTATATATTTATGAACAACTTCTGACTAATAAATATTGTCTAAAAATGTTGACAACAGTTTGTACAATCTAGACTAGTTCCAGTAAGTAGGCCTATTATGTTGCTCATTTTTATAATAAAGTAGACTGATTGTATTGTATTGTATTGTATACAGAGTAGGTTAAAGGGTCTATATATTAAGTAGACCTGTTATGTTAATTAGTGATCATTACACATCAAGTATTAAGTGATCCAATTTCAAAGCGAGAGCCATACTACTATTTTTAGAAGAGGACCTTGAGAAGGGGCAAAAAATAATTATTGGTATATTTTTTGCGAGCTGTTAAGTGTTTCCTGGCATGAGCACCCTAATTCGCTATAGAGCTACTTTAAGCCTTTGTTCTTTGATGTACTGGATGGTTTCATTGCTTGCATCAAACACCACTTCTATCAAACTGACTATTGTATTTACCGTGATTGCAAGAACTACTGACCAAGGCAGCTTTAGGTCAAGATTATTTCATATTTGAAGTTTGCAATTCTGCGGATTTTACAAGACTGATTTAGCTACACAGATCTTCGGGAAATTCAAATTGAGGTAGTTTTCGCAATATTTTGTGATCTAAGCAGACTGTACATCCATAAATAAAATTGCTGCTATATGTTGTTCACAAATTATTGTTATTTATGCCCGCAATAAACGCGGACCTGAGATATATTTTTCTTTGTTACGGCGTATTTTGACGTAATAACAGTTAGAACTTTGATGTGACAGAATGAGAAAAGACTCAAAAGCATGATGACTTTATCTGTGCACAAATATCGTTGAGATATGAATATAAAAATTAAATTTTTATAGTACATAATAATATTGACTTGAATATATCGCGTTATCCATAAAGAATAATAGAATGTCCATCTTAAATACATTTCGTCAGCTGCACGCTGACTTTCAATTATTGTTACATTCTTTTTTTCGTCGTTAACTACTTTGCTGCTTTGGCTTATACTTGATATCCCATTAAGATAAACATATTTAAATCATCATTATACTATGTATTTTGTTTGCCTTTTTAGTGTACGGTTAGTATACCTATATACATACGAGTTAGAGTATAACGAAGCTTATTTGTATATAAATTTTTTCATTTGTGAAACTCAATTTTAATGGTTTTATGTTATATGTATTTAAATTGTTGGTACTATTGGTATTTTGTAACAAATGCAGCGCTTTTTTTATGGGTTAGGACCTGAATAAAATTCAGCCGTATCAGGTAGTAGCCTCTTCTTTTATTGAAGAGCAGATTAACCTTTTCTCCGATTATATTAATTTTGTGAACTTCCCACCTATTTCCGACTGATTGGCCACCTAACTAACCAACCAATGAACGATGAGCAGGTCACAGTCGCCAGCCAATAAAGTACAGATTGAAGCCGTGTGTACAGTTTCATCTCTACGTGAGCAGTGCTCCCTGTGGTGACTCGCGAATATTCCTCCCACAGGCCGACAGCTCGGCCAGTGGACTTTCTCTTGCGGGCGGTGACACTTGCGATGGTGATGACCATCCACAGCGAAAGAGTCGATCTCTCCTCAGGACCAAAATAGAGAATGGCAAGTGCAGACTTCTTCCATCTGTCTATCTTATTTGCAGTTTTAGAGATTAATAACACAAATACTGAACCAATTTAGAGAACCGATCTTCCCCTTTTGTATGTGTAGGTCGAATATTCATAGAAAAGACAGGGTATAATTTGATCGATGGAATACATGTTCTCATAGTACGTATAAAATCGAATGATTCACAAGGAAACAGTTTAGCTACAATAGGTTGATTTATATTTAATAATATGTAATATCTATGGTTTTTATATTTTCACTGATTTTAAAATTCATAGACATCCTCAGCGTTCAGAAAGAATTTCCGTTTCCAGTATTATAAAGTTTATATTCTTATATATTCCTTCTTTTGTTAACGAGACCATTTTACTATTATTTGGAAATATGTGAATAACTACATATTATACTCAACTGTAGTATCCATTTATCTGCTAGATGTATAGTCTGCACAGTTATACGTTTGAAGCAAGCCTTACAGTGTTGTCAGCTATAGGCATTACAAACTTTGAACATGTCTCTCTCTTGCAATTCACAACTGCAGGCGAAGGCACCATTCCAATTCAATCGAAGAGTGGCATCCAGACCTGGGACGGAGTTATTGCTGGAGAACGCCTTCTCACGATGTCCTGTTCAGACAAGGTCTGTTTGTGGAACTGTCTCGGATTGCAGGTTGGTACACTGGAACCCTCTTTAAAACCTTCCTAAATCTAAAATTAATAAAGGTTCTCCTTTGTTACTTCATATTACAGTTGAACGCTAAAATTATTTAATACATTTATTTAAAATAACCATTTGATAAATATATAATAGCCACGTGTTTTAGACTTGTTTCCGTAAAAATATTGTATTTTGAAATAATATTTTTTATAAGCATTGTAAAATTAAAAAAATAATTGTTTGTTTTTTATGTTGGAATTCGTTTTTTCGTATAAATTCGTTTTAGTTTTATATTTCGTATATAGCATTTTGTATATAACTTGTTTATGTTATCTAGTTAAGTATATTTTTCAATTGATATCTCCTATTTATCTCTAGTACTATTATATATTTATAACATTATATGATTATGTTTTTATTAGTCTAAATTTCGGTATCCAAAATTATTTGCAAAAAATGCAAATGTTAATTAAAACGGAAATCTTAAAAAAAAATCAAAAAATGGTTTAAAAGTTGCGGAACATAATAATATATATAAAAATCTGTGGATCTGAATATGTCGCTGCGTATTTTATAAGAAAACGCCCAGTAAAAACAAAGAGCGCTGGCCGATTGCCCCCCCCCCCCTCCAGGGTAGCATAGGGTTAAACTAGCTAAAGTGTAAATCTGACTGAAAGTCTAACGTCTTATTAGAAATTTTTTTATTCATTTAGGCACTTAGTGTACATGTCAATATTATAACCATATATAAGTGATAGTGAATTAAAAGCCCAATCAATCCTTTCCCATGTTACTTATAATAGCTTTCAAATTTATTTATTACTGAAAAATATACTTCAAATTTAATGACTCAAGTTAGATTGTTTTATACTAATTGATGTATAAATAAACAAAGATTTCTAATTAATTGTCTCCGATATATATCTTTAGTGTACTGTTCAGCTCTTTATGAAAACAATGAGCCTGTTAGTGATAGGTATTTTGTTTCATGTATTACATTTCAAACTTACAATCCGTTAGTTTTCCACTTTAGACGTCTTAGTTTAACTTATTGCTAATATTTTATACTAGTATATATACATGCCAATTTCAAACGTTTTAACATGTTATAGCTTAGTATTCCGTGTAAAAAATGTTTAAGAAGTTTTCTACGAGTGGGTATTAATATCTAAATGTTTGTCATTTATATTATTTTGTGATTTTGTTATAATATTTTGTAATATCTTTTAAATTTTTATTTATTTTAACTTTATATATTTGAATGTAAACAGGGCGCCCTTCTGATGTCCCTCTTGGATCGCCCTATTTACATGTCGAGTCTGATCCTGGGCTCACTCTTCCAAAAGTCTCATCTGGAACGGGCTGTCTACTCACGCGCCAGTGATGTAAGTTTCACAGCTGACGCCAGAGCTCTGGGTTTGAAGCCTACTTGTCCGCGTCTTCTTACTGTGACCTCACAGGATGAACGAACTGCCGGAAAGTCGCCTAACTTCAGGTGATTAATCAGAGCTCAATTTTTGGTATTTTGGTGTTTCTAGATTTTTGTGCAATTAGTTATATTTTGATTACTTACTTACACTATACTCGTATTTTTGTTAGTAGTATAACGAATATTTAATTATTTTCAAAACATTTTTACTAAGCGTTAAAAATGTTATACGCGATTCTTTTATTTTTCACATCACCATGGTCATGTATGTTACCCACAATATCATCACACATAAAGTATTTTTTAAATTGAAGTCAAAAATATGTATACTTTCAGAAAAAAAGATAATTACTTTTTGTGTTAACGTCCACATAGGCCATAATGATTAATATGGCAATACTTTAGAAAATATATAATATTTACTATCTTTGCATATTATTCATTTTTTGCTTTTTATAAAACGACAATATTTTCGTATTATAATTTTAATAGCACCTAAATCTAGTCGATTATTTGAATGTTACCTCCAAGCTGATTAGCCTGATTACAAAACTTAAAAAATTTATAATCTAACATTTATTGTGAGTATTTATAATTTTCTTGTTATTACAGGATCACAGTTTAATCGATTGGTCGTGTTCTATGAATAAATATTTACGAAAAATTGAAGAACATTTAATCAACGATATGTTTTAATCTACTGGTAACAACATTCAAGATATTGTTGAATTTCCCGCGATCTAATGTCATTGAATAGTTCCAAAACTTGGGTCTGTTTCTTTGGACCTGCTTTTTTAAAATTACATCATAAACATGTTAGATTTTATTGTAATTGAAAAAATGTTGATTAGTGTAATTGGATATTTAATGTTTCTTGTATATTTTTCACGATAGTATAGATCACCCTACCCTTACACCAATGTATATTTTTATATTCACGTGGTCATACATGTGACGCGTACAATATTATTTGAATATATTCATTAGTTATATGACTACAATACTTTGTAACTATAACACTATTTTTATGATTAATACACATTTCAAGTTATATTTTCGTTTATTTCGCGCTTTTGGTCATTATTTTCTTATGCATACGCTTGCTACTCTCGCATAATTTTTCATTTTGTACTATTCAGTATACTTACAAAAATGTCAACGACTTGTAAATTAAATAGCATATCTCTTTTGTGTAACAGTGTCCTACTCTCTTTTTCTATAAACTGTCTATCGTATAATGATTCATTCTATTATTATATCTTTATATAGGAAGAGCAAGCTTTGAAGTTTTTGCTCTGTATCAAGTCCGTTTAGACTTTTCTGATTAGTTTAATAGTTACATGAAATAATATACCAATAATTATTCGTTAAAGGTTTATACGACGAATTATTTATATATCAAACAAATGGTAATATCTTTATTGACAGCTCAATTTTAAATTAGTATTTTTTGTAACGATTAAATTTGCAGAAAAGAACCCAAAATATCAACGTTTGGCATTTATTAAGCATTTTACATGTTTTTTCTATAAAGATGAATTTTGTCCTATCTAGACCTATGGCAATAGGTCGTTAGCTAGTAAAGCTAAGCGAACTATGTAGTAGGTAATATAGGATAGTTG
>JAYRBW010060406.1:0-10775 GCA_036023295.1 Invenusta paracnida | reverse complement strand
TAAATAGGTTTCCACGCTCATTGAAATTAATGAAAATATAACAACATTGATGATCCATAAAACATATTCAGGAATACTATTGTTTTCTTTAATCATTGTTAAAGGGACGTTTATAAAAACATAATACACGCTATGGCGGAAAACTTGTACATATTTAGGTTAAAAGCGATGTAACCAGATATTATATTAATGCTTTATTTTAATCTATTTCATAATAAAACACATTTCTACATGTAACTACATGTAACAATATATGTATAACTACATGTATGTATAGTTATTTTAAAATTGATTTATTCAGTTGATGTTAAATAAACGAACGATAATAAATTGTTTTAATTATTTTAATTAGATATCGTTCAATACATATATCTAAATGGGCCTGTCATCCTGGCTACATCCATCTAAACAAGACTGTCACATTGAGACGTCCTTTTTAAATATAATGTCCTGCTCAGAGGGTGCAAAACTATCACGAAAGTATTATTTAGACAAGAAAAACCATTTATAGGTTGAGATAATAAAACAGTAGACATTTGTTTGCTTTAAGTTCAACATTAACATAGATTATAAATGTATATGTGTGTTTATAAACTCTAACTTTGATAGCCTGTATTCTAGTCCAGTAATGGAGTGATTATTGTTCTTCTAGATGCAGATTTGAGTGAATATAGCGTGGGGAGACAATATACGGAGTGTGTAGATCATCTTTAGTAACACTGTCTTAATGAGAAATATAACTGTTAGTATAACCAGCTGCGCTAAATTAATTACCTTATTTGTTATGGCATGACTGGACACAGTAATACATCGTTAAAGAGTGTGTACCTTATAATGGATTATATTATAGTATGCTCGTCTTGAATTGCATCGCTTCAAAAAGAATGGAATTTCCGTCTGAACGCTCCAGTGAATTGTGGAGTGTATTTTTTTAATGAAGTAGAGAAGAATTTGGTGAGAGAATAATACTTAAAACAAATTAGACCTGTCAACAAATGCATTCCAGACTATGTATCAGAAAGTTAGAAATATTTACACCCTTATAACGATATATTTTGTGTCACCAGCTATAATTTCTCAGTTGACTGAGAAAATACATACAAGTAACCTGCTGTCATTATTATAATAGAGCAGGTTGAGTACAGCGAAATTCGTGTCAATCACCGATAACTCCACTCTAGAACTACTGTTTAAAGTAAAGCGCCTTTATTAACACCAGCCAATCTGACACTTTGACAAGTATGTGATTTGGACGGTTATAAATTAAATTCTCTTTAAATCAATGAAACAATAAAATCATAATAAGAAAGCTCGGTGTTTGTCTGCTAAATGGTTTATGTTTCTTCAAAATGCTTTCCGTATTGGAATTTACATATAACTAGAACATCCACAATATTATATTTAACAGCAAACATTTTAAATAATTAACAATTTTAATCGTACAATAACTTTAAAATACAAAACTACGGATATATAACTTTTAGACATATAAAATGCGGTTATAAAGAGAATTGAGAAAATATATATTAAAGTTGAGTCGGGAATAAAACTATTTCTGATTTAAACATTATAAGAAATTGGAACACTTGTACAATCTAAAAAATATTGATTTTTTAAATGTGCAGATAATAATTCTATCGATATCTCAACCGATGTATTCACGTGTTTAATCACTAGAAAGTTTTACAAGTCTGCTTATATTCCCGTATACCTATTTATATATTAGTACATTATAAAACACTATGTTATTGGATAGAAAATCAGTGTTGTTTATTACGAAGGCCGATATTTGAGCTTATATGACATGTGTTGCTAAGATATAAATATAACAAAATGGCTACAAAGAACACGATAGTCCGTGATGGTCTCAAGGCATATATAAAAGGTCAAGATCATCAGTTGCTTAGTTACCGAGATATGATGGTTAGAAACATACGCTTTCTCTTTCATGTCGAGAATTGTTTAAGTTCAATGTCATTTAGAAAGTTAAATGAGATATGGATTAGCAAATGAAATACAATAAAATTTGTGAACTTACGATGTGGATGACTAAATGTCTTCAGGTGGTCTGGATTTAAACGATAACATCGAGTAGTGAATCGGCATTCTGGTTTAGAATCGGCCATTGAGGCTTTCTTCTAAAAATTACAGAAACATGTACGGAATAATAAAAAGGTATATAATGTTTTTTGATAGGATATTTACATACTTGTGTGTTAGTAAAAACAGTTCTAAAATTCTATATAAATTCAGTATACATTCTATATAAATTCAGTATACATTCTATATAAATTCATTATAAAACTCCAAAATGTTTGAAATGTTAGTCATTACAATCATACAATTAATATAATTAATAGAAAGTGGTGTTCTGCCTAAGGTATGCTATATCTATGAAGTTATTCTTTCATAATGAATATATAAAGTCCTTTATAACTTACATGTCCAAGGATAAAATATATTCTATTTCGACGTGAAATAAATTATGAACAATTGCATTAGTTTGTACTATTTCTGTTCAATATCTCCAAATGATTAGCTCATTGACTATATACAGCAACTGACGTTCCTTATTAGTGAAATATACCTCAATATTCTCTGCATAATATACTCATCCACAGAAGAATAATACAGTAATAGGTTAGGCGCAATGCACACATACAAGTTATGTTTTAATTGCGTGAAGTGCACCTAACTTGTTAATGTATTATTTTACATTTGATGAGTATACAATGCAGAGAAGATTTAGTATATTTGACCAATAAGAAGCACTTGAAGTACATAACGAAATAAACTTAATTAGATATGTACGTCAGTAGATGAATATAGTCAATAAGCTAATCAATTAAAGAAAACATTGAACAGAAGAGTAAACAAAGCAATAGTTCAGGATTTTGAATGACGTTTAACCGGATTATATTTTAACCTTGGAAATGTAAGTTATAGGTATCTGACGTTTTACATTTAGAATTAGGAAACAATATCTGTATGTATCAATAACTCAATATAACACTTTGAACGAATTGTATTAAGCTTCAGTCACCTAAAAATGGTAGAAAATGCACAAAATTGTTTTGTTTTTTTTATTCCGCCACCAAATGTTGGGGTTTTCCATGTTTAAAATGTATCATGTTTCCAAAAATTGTATTTCAAAAACATTTATTTGCTTTCATACGTATGTGTTAGTTGACATTTGAACAGAAGAAGTTGGCTAGCATGTGTAACCCATTATATACAGCAATGTCGTATTAAATTTGTATTATATAATGATATATATAATAGTTTCATAATACATTATTATATTTATACTATTTTATATATTATGAAACTTTGAAAAGACAAATGGACAGTTAATTAGAGGAACATTTAATTTGCGTACACATTTCCTTTTTTGAAAATATATACTGAGCATTATGGATTGCAATAATTCGTTTTTAAATGATCCACATCATTACTATATCAATATAGCGTCAAATAAAACAATAGCAATTTTTATTATTTCGAACTTGTTTGTGTAAATTACAGAAAAAAGCGCCAATGACTGATTCTAAACCAATTTGCGATACACAACTCGATGCTATAATACAAATCCAGACCACATTATCAACTATCATCAGCCGCATATTTTTAATTTATGTGCTATTCGATATTCCTTTAACTTCCTAAACTACATTGAACTTACGAAATACTCGACATGGAAGAGAAAGCGTATATTTCTAACCATCATATCTTAGTAACTAAGCAACTGATGACCTTGACCTTTCATAAATGTCTTGAGGCCATTATGGACTATCGTAGACATTGTATTCGTTTTGACATATTTTTACTTTAGCAACACATGTCATATAAGCTAAACTATCGGTATTTTTAATAAAAAAGTAAAAAATGTATATATTGCAATATTTTACATTGAATAACACTGTTGCTAAGGGTGATCGAACAAAACGACCAAAACTCTGCGATAGGTTGTGAAAGTATCTAAGTGATTAAAAAGTGTTTAGGTTATCGGTTGCTTAGTGATGGAGATGCAGCCATTTTAATCTTGCACTTGTTTATACAGAAAATGTTCATTAATTTCAATATGGTAGGAACCTATGAACATGCTGCATACATGACACTATTCTTTCAATATTCAAGAATCATGTTCGAGTATTTAAAGGGTATTTTAATGGAAGTTTTATAAGTTTCAAGTTGTATTAATATTATCTGCATTCTTATAATATATCCATATTTTCTGTACCTCCAATGTGTTATATTACTCAAAGATAATTCGGTAACTTGAGTTTCTTTAGCCGTACTGCCGTACTATGGCAAAAAGGTGTATAGCACATTTGATTAGTTTTCAGTAAAAAAGAATGGTTATTATATGTGTATATATATATAATATACAAATATGCTATATTAGAAGTATTTATATATTTGATTAGCTCAGTTTAAACAAATATTTTCTAAATACATTAAAATGTAAAAAATATTCAACAACAGACGCATTTATTGATTATATGAACATAGTAGGATATACGTTTTTTTGAAATAGTATTATAGTAACTAAATGGATATATACGTTTTTTTGTCATAGCTTTTCTCTGAAAAGTTTTGAAACTTTTGATGTACACTTGCATTTATTTATTACACAAATTATAATTTCTTGTAGAATCTGTACGTAAATATCAAAATGTGTGAATGTTTTTTGGCATCAGGGGCACCAATTTCTTCACAATGTCTTATTTATTCTGCAACTGGATGCCTCGCATCTCTTTTCTGTGATGTGGTGGACGTAGGATATATGTTGTTTTGAGAAAGGGAAGTTCATTAAAACTTTCATCGACAATTGGTTCCTTGAAAAACATGCTTCGATGACCAAGCCGAAATTGAACAATGGATATTTGTGACAAATTGGGTTGATCAGAATTGAGGCGTAATTGGAATTGCGACGTACCACTTCTCCACTCTCCGAAGTCAGATGCCTGCATCTCTATGGTGTTACATTTTATTTTTTTTCCACAATTGGCAAAGTCCTCAAAATTGTAGAGTTTCGGTGATTGTTTAATCTATCTCTCAACTGCTGCATGAATTGAATCCGCTGACATATACATATGTATCACCAGCTTCAAAATGGCAATATTTTTTTTCTTCAAATCAACGCTAGCGAGTGTTTCATGCATTATACCGTTATTCGTCGTGTAAATAGATTCGTTTTGTTTTCTTCCATCTTGGAATCATTATCTTTTCCACGTCAGCCGATACAATCACCTCTCTTTCCTCACATTTCTTAGACGCATTGTTGGTATTGTTTTCCCGCTATTGTTGATTTGCCAATGTTAATAAAAATAAGCATCACATTTATCACAGATTTCGTTCTCCAAACTCGCTTTAGCAGTACATAAATTTCGAACTTTTCACACTCCTCATGTCCCAGTTTCGAAAATGTAATATTCATTTCATAGACAAAACTTTTCGGTAGAGATCATATGCTGCAGGGGGCTCTGTAAACCGCTTCGTGAAATCGGCGTGCATATTTTGTATGCTAATAACCGAAAGAAGATATCGGCGGTGCCGGGCTTGCTCCCTTCTCTAGTGCGGTTGTTCAGGATTGTAAAGTTCTACGTGTGCTTTTATGATCTCATGATCGAATTTGTGCTTTGGAGTGTGTTTTCACCGTTTACCTTTGCTTTCTACAGACACTTGATATTTCATTTAAATGAGACTGTTCATAATGACTAAGTCACTATTCTTTTAAAATCCCAAGGTCGTAAGAAAAAATACTTTAAATACCTGTTTTGCCATTTCATTTGAGTCTTTTAATGTAGTATATCGTATAGTGTTTTGTTTACTGGTAACTTGACAAATCTGGCAACTTTTGTCTTCAAAACATTTTGTTTACAAAATGCATGTTGGTCTTTCCAATTCATTTCCCAGTACTTGGCGTTTATCTCTTTGTGCAAGTTTTACGGAATGTTATCCTGGCATTTTTTCGGACAATTAGGTTTGCATGACTCACTGACAGTATAAAATTCCCGTTTTTTTGTTTGGGATTTTTGCTTCCTAGATACTGTTTATTTTTTCTCTTGGGTTTAGAGGTTCCTGACAAGCATCGTTTGGTAGATCAGCTAGAGGCTCGTGATCAGACTTTCATGATATATAACTATTAAGTATTACGGTTTATAGAGTAAATGTATTTAACAATGATAAAAATTGTAAAATTTGTCACGTAACGAATGTTACGCAATTTCATGAATGCCAGAATTTTGTTTTTATTTTGTAAAAGAACAATTATTTAAAGTAAGCAAATCCCAGAAAATTAGCAACAACAACAATTATACTGTAGTGAAGTTTTAGAGTTTCTATGCTCACATACAAATTTACCGTAAATGGTAGGAGTTAATATCGTAATAGGAAAACATGCAATTTTATAATATTTAGTAACTGTCTGAGTGCAAATATAGCAAAGAAGCCGAAACACATATACAATATACATATAAACATATAACAATATACAATGTTACACGTTTTCAACTGTCTGAGACAACATTATTGACCGACATTTAGGTTCTATCCTTCATTATCCTAAATTAAAATTAACAAATGGTTCTAGTGATATGCCTAAAATAATATATTTACATCTTTTAGAATCATTTTGAAAATTACATTCGAATGCAAGGTGACGTAACAGAAATGATGGTTTAGAAAAAGAATGGAAACATGTTATTTAGCTTCGAAAGTTGATTAGATTGCAACAAAATAAACTGAGATCGAATTATTTTGTATGGTTTCTAGATTATTTAAGTTTTGTGTAGATTTACGTATGAAGTAGATGCACGTAATGAGCAGGATTCCAAGTTTCACAAGATTCAGTATATCTTCTCCCAGTTTCAAAACAACATCTGTATTGCTTTTGAAACGCACACGCATACATGTGTCGATGAGACTCTATATGCATTCCGAGGGAAATGTCCATTCAGACAATTTATGCACAGCAAACCTGCCAAATATGGCATAAAATACTTTTGCTTATGTGACGTCGAAACAGCTTACCTTAGTAATGTGCAAGTTTATTTGGGGAAAGACAGAGATCAAATAGAACGAAATAAGAACATCGGGATGAATGTTGTGGGTGCTCTGGCAAGACCAATTGAACAAACCGGTCGCGGAATTACTACAGACAACTACTTTACCTCAATACCTCTGGCAGAACAGTTGTGGGAAAAAAAGCTTACGCTATTAGGAATACTCAGAGCAAACAAACGAGCAATACCACCACAGTTCCTTGAAAATAAAACACGTGCAATACAAGAGAGCAAGTTTGGCTTTAGCAAGGAAAAAACACTGGTTTCATATGTTCCCAAAAAGGGTAAATCGGTCATACTCTTATCAACAGAGCACCACAGCAAAAAATTACTTTGCAAGGAGGTGGAGATGGAGAACGTCGAAAGCCTGAAATCGTGATGGCATACAATGCTACAAAAGGGGCTGTCGACACGTTTGACAAATTGATAACTCAGTATTCATGTCGGAGAAACACACGTCAATGGCCTATGAATGTCTTCTTCTTTATGGTAGATGCAGTAGCTTACAACTCGTTTGTGTTGTATCGTACCAAACACCCGAAGATCATGAGACACAATGGCGCACGACAACGTCGACTGCAGCTGGAAGCCCTTGGCAAGGCTTTGTGTAAACCGCAAATTCAAGAAAGAATTCAACAGTAGACCGTAACCAATTTCCGTGGAATCTCTCGACAAATGCAGCAACTTGCCCAGAAATATGGCTTCTTGAATGTTACGCAGGAACAAGCAGCAAATGGTCCAGTGGCAACCTGTCGACGATGCTATTTCATCGTCGAAATACCCTTTGGTATTTCATTTTATGAAAAATGTTTGGGTAGTTCGAAAGATAATCATGAATGGGAACAATAACAGGGCCCATGGTATTGGACGTTCCTGTCTAAACACCGGTGTAGAAGGCCAGCATATTAAAGGAAAGCTTTTCCAGAATCAATGCTTATTTCACAATGAATAATGACTATAGTTACTACATGATTCGATAGATAACATATTGGCATTCAAAATGTCCGGAATAGTTTGACTACAATTAGTTAAATAAATTCTTACAACCTCATATTTTTTATTTTCAGGTATATATTTATTAAAACTCATTCTCCTCATATATCCTTCTCCGTCATCCTTTCAGAGAAAACTGAAATCAGTTGCTACTCGAACACAACCAGCCCCTCCACCACGAACCAGTTGTTAGTCGAATCAAATGCGCTTAGATTG
Source organism: Invenusta paracnida (assembly GCA_036023295.1). NCBI lineage: Eukaryota > Metazoa > Platyhelminthes > Proseriata > Coelogynoporidae > Invenusta > Invenusta paracnida. Next base: position 2,499 of record JAYRBW010060406.1, on the reverse strand, counting down.
TCACCACACTCGATCCTGTTTCTCATTCTCGTACTCATCCCACTATTTATGCGATATTTTATATTTATATAAAAAAGGGTTAATTTTCAAAAATATGGTATATAACGGCTGTTTGCGCTATTTTCACTACTGAACACTCCACTGTGCCGGCACGTGTCCTTGGAAACAAATTCTGTTTATGTCAAAATACATCAATTCTTTTAAAATAAATACAATTATTATTTTTTTTTATTTCTTATATTTTGTTATTTTCTTTATAAATAAAACAATTTCCTCTATTTTTTTAAAACGTTATTTTTTATACAAATACATATTTTTTTCAATTGTATTTTCAATGGAATGTGCAATTTAAACATCCTCTTTTCCCAATATGACAATTTTCAAAACTCGACTCCGCCAGGAAGTTTAAATATTATAGGGAGGTGGCACATACATAGCTTGTTCATATTTTTTAATATTCACATTAAATTTCAATTTTAATAAAAATATTTTTTATTGAACAATCTTTAAAATTAAATTAAATTAAACCCACCAATTCGAAACGATAAAACACATCTATGCGCGTAGCTCAATTTACAAAAAACTTGTTCATTTTTTATCGTATTTTAAACTGAATGTATGTAATCATATACCTATAGCAACATAAAACGTTGACAACATATAGCTACTTTTATACCGACAGAAAAATGAATTAAAATACAAAATAATTACATATATAGTGATTAAGAGAAATTGCATTTTAAAATTAAAATAATTTAGAACTACAAAAATATCAAAAAAATACATTTTTATTGAAAATGTATTGTGTTTAAATATAATATTAAATTAAATTAAATACAGATACTGATACAGTAGTAAAACAAAAGATTATAAAATAAATCGTTTTAACATATTGTTCGACAATCTTTATTAATAATTATTTAATTTATTAAATGCTGAAACATATTACTTCTAACATTTTAGAAGTAGTGTGTTAATTATAAGTAACATAATATATATTAATTTAAAATTCATTTTAGACTTTATTAAAATCATCACTTTGTCCAGATTGATAGAATACACTATATTCACATTAAATATGATAATCGCCATTAACATATTTTAGACTGTTGAATTTTTTGTTGATCTTAATTATAAGTATACGAAGTTATTATTTATTTAGATACAGAAAAAGTGTATCTACATATATGGACATCAATTGTTATATTTAATTATGTCTACATGTAGCATACCTTTATAATACATGTATAGAGTACATTTAGTGGGCATACTGAAATGCAGTCATGCAATTATTAGCGGTAATTTTGTACGAATTGTAACTCTAATTTGGACAGTTTCATTTAGAATGCTTAATAGGCAGATTGATACTATAACTAAAACTTTTTATTATTTCAATCATAGTGTAATAAAGCATTAAGCTCTGATTTCTTATTTATTTAATATATGTAAATAGCGCTGTAAGTATTATTAAAAGAAAATCTTTAATTTAATAAATTTATGTAAATTGGAAGATATGCGTATAGTTATCAATTAAATGTATATTTAATCAATTTTAAGAGCAGCAACTATAATTTTCAATATCCACAAGTTGTCTGTAAACAAATGTAAGGTTGTATATCTAAAACCATATATTATATACTGTTTACATCAAAGACAATAGATAGTAACAATGTGTATGTAACCATGCAAGCAAAAAACGGGACATGTGTGCAATGCAGCTGTTATGATCGACAGAATTTAACAATATGTTTAGAATAGTAAAAAATAATGTTTATGCTATTTTTAGTTTATTAGTAGTACATAAATTCCATATTTCCATTTTAAAATATTGTCAATTAATACATATTCTTAATAATGTTAATAATTCTTATTCATACAAAATTGTTTAATTTGGCTATATAACATGTTATATTAAAATGTTAGCATTAACCTTAGAACTTGCAATAGGATTACGTTTTAAAAGTAACCCTTGTCTACGTAAAATTAAACAAATATATTATAAATATTAAAATGCTATTTTCATAAATTGCAAAATAGATTGAAACCAAAATATTCAATTACTTATTTAAAATATGCACTACGCAATTATACATAAATTTTGTACCAATTACTCATTAATTGATTACCACTGTTTAACAAAATATAATAATATTTTGAGTACCTACTTAAATGCTTTAAAACTAACTATACTTTTATTGCAGTTCATAGTTATGTCTAAATGTAATTTAGATTAAATAAAAAATGTTCGCAACGATTTAAAGGTATATTTACGAAGCTTTTGTTAATAGTTTTCAATATTATACTTACTGAAAACACATTTTATAATCAATTGAATTTCAAGAATTTATAAATGAGCTCACATGTTTAAAAAAACTTAAGTTTATTAATGCATTGACAATTATTATTTATAATAGAGCACATAAAACCCACCAATTCGAAACGATAAAACACATCTATGCGCGTAGCTCAATTTACAAAAAACTTGTTCATTTTTTATCG
>JAYRBW010060402.1:0-10776 GCA_036023295.1 Invenusta paracnida | reverse complement strand
GGAAGAAAATTACATAATAAACAGATTTTCAATCTCATATCAAAAAGTTAATTTGTATGTATGGAAAAGTGCATAAATGATTTAATGGGGTAGTTGGTGAAAGAAAGATTGGTGATCTGGATGTGAAACCACTGTAGTTGAGCCAGAGCATAGGGACATCAAGTCTCTATACTTTTCTTCATTTATTTTCAATGAGCAATCAACAATGTTTGGTTTAACCAATTTGTCAATTTGGTTCTCTTGCAGAGTAATTGTATAAAAATTGGAGGCCAAGTGACTTGTTTTGAAGTATATCTTGTTTGGTTTACCTTTATTGCATTTGATTTGATCCATTTTTGTCCAGTTGATGGTTTTTTGTTTTTCAGAAACTCACTGTTGGAGCATACCGATATCTTGTGACATTCTCTTCCAGTCCAGAACATCATTGGATGCGAGCTCTGTTATTGAGTATTGTTTTTTTCTGGCTTCACGAATGATTGGCATCATCTGATTATGTCTCCATGACGTTTTAAGGATTGTTCAATGCAGGCATGAATGGAATCGTTTTCATTCTGTCTGTGTTTTCTTTCAAAAATGATCAAGTGAACAGTCTTAACAGATGATGTTGTTTGAACAAAATATAACATATTGCTGGGAGAATCGAATTTTTGTTCTGTCCACTGCATCTGTCACAGAACATATCCATGATTTGAACAATACCATGACTATTTATATCTTGCATTATACCAAAAGTTCTGTATTATATGACGGTTTGACAAATTATAAATTTGCAAAATAGTATTACACAACAAAACTATTTTCTCAGAATTTTTTAATGCATTATCTGATTACCAATTCCATTTGCAGGAATACAAATTAGAATGTTTTGTTAATAAATCAACCAAAAACTCAAAATTGAAAAATTGTCTATTACAATGGTTTGACAAATGACCATCGAATTATGAGTCTAAACATTACTTTACCAAGCATTTATATAACAAGTAAAATTGTATGTACAATTAAATAAGCATAATAATAATAGTTATATAGGTATATCTATACATAATATATCTTATATAATTAAAGGGAAATTAGACAAGCATATAAAGTTTATATATAAAGTTTTGTAGGGTAATTGCATACAATTAATTATATACAATCAAAATCATATATATAATCAAAATGTCTCACATTATAATTTTTTTTCATTGTCTTTTCTACTTATTATGATGAACACTGATATTGGGGTTTTTCTTTTTATTTATAATTACTAGGTTTTTGTAACCTAAAAATAAACATATCATTGGAATTGTATAGGTATGAATTCAAATATTATTGTATACTTTAAAAGTAAAAATCTAATCCAAACGTCAAATTAATTTTTATCTCTTAATATCCAGTCTGATTTATTTTGCAATATTTTAACAGCTTATTTTTCTACATCGTTTACATTTTTTATTCTCTAAAAGTTATTAATTCAACCTTTGCAACATAGCCTATTTATTTATTAATATTTTTTACATTTCTTAGTTTGTTGATTTTAATAAGAACAAAAAAATAGGTGTGAACTTTCAATATTTTCAATGTTTAATTGTAATTTGATGAATCTTATATAATGTTACTCCTGTTGATTTTCAGAGAGATCAATAGTGTTTAACACTGGAGTCCATCTTCTCTTTCATCAAAGTACACATTAAAGACTATGCCATTTCTTGTTAAATCAATAATCTTGTAGTGAGTCGCAATTTGATTGCACTCTGGCTGACATGAGTCCACCAACTGTAGCCAATGAAAATGGGGGTGGAGGCGGAACCAGTTACCGTAGTAACACTACAACAACCAGCACTCCCACACCTCAGGTACAGAGTGGTGTTTGCCCCACCACAAAATTTCATTCTATAACCCATGGAAACGCTATCCGTGTCTCCCAGGAAGGCTTTCTTGCATCTCGTGATCTTCTCACCGCAACAAGCGGTCATGGCCTTGTGTTCTCCAATGCTCCACTCTCCCCAAGAACTTGGGTTTGTCTCGAGGTCACACAGACGTGCGACCTGTGTGGCTGCTTTCGACTTGGCGTAACGAGCCACAATCCATCAGAACTCGCTCCATCTACGCTACCGCGATTTTCTCTCCCAGAATTGATCTCATGGCCCGGGTTTTGGGTGTGCCCCATTCCTGAATACCTCCTACGACCCAATCGTCCAATTAACGGAGGCCAGGTATTTTTCTCCTCATCTCGTGTTATTCCCCAGTTGACAAAACAGTCCTCGACAGCATCGAATGTCAGCTCTTGTAGTACGTCTTATGGGGGCCTGACACCTGCTTTTGTCACTCGTATTACCTTGCATATAAATATCACCGGTCAGCTTCACTATTTTGTGAATGGCGTGCACAGGGGTGCATTACTTCATGATCTTCCTGTAGATCGGCATTTATGGCTCCTCATCGACCTTTTTGGAAATACTCAACGTGTGAAACTTGTGCCTGTTGGTAAGTTGTGCCTTATATTACGTTCTCGTGAAATTATAGAATGTTATTTGAAAGTTGACTTTAGAATAAAAGCTATTTTGTAATACGATAAATTTATAAGTGGTCATTTATGCCATACCGAATTTTAATGTAAATAATATATAATACGTAATAATTAAGACATAAACTGTGTAAACGCCAAATTATTCGATATTTGAAATTTTTCAGCTATGCCTATAATATATTCTCTTTGAAAAATATCAAAATTGTATACTATTTTTTACATTCTACATTGAACTTAAAACTGTTTTCAGCAATATTTAAAATTAAAATATTCACATTAAGCGTTAATTAATATTATTTTTGAAAATAATTGTCAGTGACTATTTCTTAAAATGAATATTGTATTTCTTTCAATATCAGAAAAGATATTAAAATGGAGTTTAAAATATATTTGTTATATGTGTGAAAAATGTGAAGTCTCTTATTTGCTAAACAAAATAAAACTTATCTAAATTTGATTAAGTCTACATTGCTTCCGATTATTTATGCCTATTTATTGTTAAAAATATAATTATTCACGAAATCCGCTTTAAATGTCTTTTTTATTTTAATAACTTATTTGGTTCTTTCTTTTTTATATTTATGCTTAGATGAATGTCTTATTTATTTTGAGTAGGTACAATCATAGATAATTTAATAATTTATTAGATATCAATATATAAAATATAATGTGGCTTTAGAATATTTAACCAAAACCAGCTTCATTTTTTGCCTTAACTTTTATTTAAATGAACAGTTCAATATGGTTAACTATTTATAACTTTAGAAAGAATGTTTGATTTATATAATAATAAGCAACACAAAATTGTGTTAGATTATTTCCAACTTTTTTATGAAATTACACCTGCGTTTTTATTGATATTTCAGTGTATTTTGTAAATTTATACTTAGAATTATATAAATTGATACACACTTTTTTATCATTGTATGCAGGTGAATACTACTATTTTTTGCTACCTACCAAAAAAGCCTTTTGTAAAATAATGCCAAAATTTGCTTCCCATTTTGCAAAATTTATTAACATTTCAAATAAAATTAAGAAATTGAAATCCTTAAAGTTGTTCCCAAATACATGATAATTTATACGTTTATTGATGTACGTTATGTGGAAAGTTATATTGATTTATGCTACTGTTCGTCCGTATGATGCTAGATATACTATACGGTCAATCAGTATATCGTCATCACATGTAATTTACCAATCAAATGAATGTTTGAATCCAGTGTTTCCAATAGTATTCTTATTTGGCAAGAATACTGTTACCAATAAAAACACTGGATCCAAACATTCATTTGATTGGTCAATTACATGTGATGACGATATACTGATTGACCGTATATTATGGAGAAGAAGTAAGACCAGGCGTCCAATCAGGAGAAGCCAGTATTTAAGGTGTACAAGTCAAATCACGTGTTTCAACATGAAAATCAGTACAGTCAATTATTAGATTGAATGTTTTAACGGCTACTAATAAAATATATTATTATTTACAATTAGTTTTAATGAAAAAAATAAATCAGAAATCAAACCTAATCAGTTCGATTAGTACATTAGGTTTTAAAATCAATTCCCCCTGTTTTTCTAACATACAATTACATCAATTTAATGATTTTTGTTTTTTACTTTGTTCCAGTTACACCACTCAAATTAAGAGGCAAGTTGAATACTCTGAAGAAACCATTCCATTTAAGTTGTCAAGGTGAGATAATTTGACATTTAGCTTCTGCTAGTAGTCCATTTAATTCTACTTGTTTTTCTTTTCTCAAAGTCATATTCTCTTAAATATTTGGTCATAATTCGTCCTCTCAATGCGTTATGCCATATAGCTAAATTTTAATTCATTTTTCGTCAACTATTAGCATTTCTTAAAAGACAGGAGTATTTAGTAGAATCAAATCGCCAATATTTGACTATACATGGTTGCTAAGGAGATTTTAAACAACTGCTTCTAGGCGATCACTAAGTGTCAAGGTCGTTAGTTGCTTAGTTACAGAGATATAGCTGTTTGAAAGATATGTTTTCTATTCTAGATACGTAAATCCTAGAAGCTTATTGTATATAAATGATTATCTTTTGATTGATCTATATTTAATATTAGTATTGCCGCGTATGTAAGCATCAAAGTTGTTCTTCTGTCAACAGATACAGCTGCAGAGGAGGTTCAGTCGCGGGATATTTCTTCAACGGACCAGGTAGTATCCACCACGCCCGTCACGAAGCACTCTGGCATTCTCATCAACAGCGACTTTTCGCAGACAGTGAGCTCAATTTGTGAAAACTAATTGTTATCCTTTTATTGTTAGTAGTATCGTGATTAACAGTCGAGACGTACTCATGTTAATGTTTGCATTAGTTATTACGTATTTATTTCCAAACAATCCTGGTTTCTTTTCTAAAAACCCGGTCGTCCAATCAGAAGGCAGTATTTAAATGAGAAAAGTCACGTGACTCTGAAGGAAATAACTGCAATCAAGTAGCTTTCCCAGATTCTAGAGATTTATATATTTAGCTTTCGATGTGTGCAGGTGGAACAGGTGATAGTCTATTTTGAGTTATAAACTTTGTTCCCTTCTAGTCTGTTACAAATCAATACCTGAGTCAGTCATGACTTGTTACTCACCGTTCTTCTCTCATTCAACAGACGAGAGCAGCGGATCTTGACGAGACTGAAGCAGCTTACGCTTTGTTGGCCATCTGGCGGAGATCTCCCGTGAAGATGAGGCTCGACTCATCGCCCCCTCTTTTCACTGAACCTGACAACTCCAAGAAGAAGAAGAAGGTGAAACTGGAGAGCAGGAGACGAAGCAGCAGTGATCAAAGAAAGAGCGAGGAGGAAATCCTGAGCTCCGGCGTGACTGACCTGTCGTCGACTTGTGTCCAAGACAAGCAGAGGGAGCGAGTGGAAATAGCCTCGCCTAACAGGTCAAATGTCTCGGACAAGATTCTCCGGGAGGCTGCTCATGAGGAAAATGTTGTTACCGTCGAGGAGACATCTAGACAGATGGTCCCGTCCTCCTGCGATTTCTTGCAAGTTCCTTTCCGTCAACACCAAGATCCAATTCCCGATATCATTATTTCCTTAGATCCACCAATCTCTCCTAGTGGAAACAGTTGCGCAGGCCATTTATCCGAGATTTCACATCACCAGTTGGCTTTTGTCGAACTTCAGTCTCGATCTGGTGACCTTCCTGTTCGCGATTCTTCTAGTCCACCTCCTGCAGAACATTTATTGAAAACCTGCGATGGTAAAATTGTTTCTCAAGCTTCTAGCGTGCCTTGTAATCTTGAACCGGACAAGTCAACATTCCCTGAAGCTTCTAGCACGCCTTGTAATCTTGAACCGGACAAGTCAACATTCCCCGAAGCTTCTAGCATGCCTTGTAATCTTGAACCGGACAAGTCAACATTCCCTGAAGCTTCTACCATGCTCTCTAATCTTGAACCGGACAAGTCAACATTCCCTGAAGCTTCTACCATGCTCTCTAATCTTAAACCGGATATGCCAGCATTCCCTGAAGCTTCTACCATGCTCTCTAAACTTGATCCGGATATGCCAGAATTCCCTAAAGCTTCTAGCATGGTTACTAATCTTGAACCGGACAAGTCAACATTCCTTGAAGCTTCTACCATGCTCTCTAAACTTGATCCGGATATGCCAGCATTCCCTAAAGCTTCTAGCATGCTTACTAATCTTGAACCGGACAAGTCAACATTCCCTGAAGCTTCTACCATGCTCTCTAATCTTAAACCGGATATGTCAGCATTCCCTGAAGCTTCTAGCATGCTCACTAATCTTGAACCGGACAAGTCAACATTCCCTGAAGCTTCTAGTATGCCTACTGAACACCTCCGTGGCATGTCAACATCTTCTGCAGCATCTGGAATGCCTTCAAAACTTCAACTGGACGCACCAACATTCCCTGAAACTTCTAACATGCCTGCTGAACATCTTCGTGGCATGCCAATATTCATTCAAAATGCTTGCGTGCCTACTAAAATTCAGCCGGACAAGTCAACATTCCCTGAAGCTTCTATAGTTCCTTCTAAACTCCAACCAGACATGCCAACATTCCCTGAAGTATCTCCCATGCCCTCTAAACATCTCCATGGCATGCCAACATCTTCTGAAGCATCTGACATACTAATATTCTCTCAAGTATCTGGCATTCCTTCTGAAAACTCGAATGCCAACTCTAGCAACTTTTCTGAAGCTCCTCGCGTCTCCTCAGACAACCTCCACTCCACCTCAAGGCTCAACACCCGTCCATCACCTGGTATTCCAAGTCATGGTGACATGCTCCAGCCCTCACGCACTCTCTCTAATGCGCCCTCGCCCCTTGCGCTGCCCGCTACCTCTCTCCACAATCTCTCCTGGCCCTCACTCACACCCAAGAAGCAGGCCGACTCTCCCACACTCCTCCACTCCGCTCCCCTCGACACACCGCCATCGATTGGCCCTTCCTCATCGCCCCCGCCGCCATCACCTACGCCCGTAGTCGTAACCATGCCAACCAGACCGCCGCAACCCTGTAGGCAGCTGGCTTTCGGGTCAACTGTGCTGTCTTCCAGGCTCTCGGCTGCAACTGCAAGGTAACTATTTTGCTATAACATCACATCTCCCATTGCAAGTACAACAACAGTGATAACTGCCCTCTCTCTCTCTTTCTTTCTCTACAGAAGGGGGGCTAGGACGTCGCTCCATAGTCGCTCATCCTCCAACAAGTCGTCTGTGCTTCGACCAGCCTCCACGACAGTCAGAGAGGCCGTGAGCTCGCGTTGGTCGGCGCCGCCGAGGTCAGCTGCCCCCTCGCAGCGTCAGCAGCAGCAGTGGTCTGGACTCGCAATCAACTGTCTTGCGGCAACTACCCTCGGTTCTCAGGACCAGCCGCTTGATGCGACGCCTGTCCCCAAGAAGTGGGTTCACCGCCCTTTGGAATAGCTTATTGGACTTAGATTCCATATAAACGATTTCAATTTATTATGCGTCCAGTTGCAGGGTTCAAATTGCGATAAATAAGTTTAAACAAGTTTAAAATCATTGCAATGACGGGAGTTGAATGCATACGTATAAAAATACCACCAGTAACATTTCAATTAACGATGACAGCCTTGAGTTGTGTTCTTTAATATCATAGTTGGCAATATAACGACCGGTTTCACCAAAGTACACCTTTGCGAAGTTTTTCCAATGAATATGATACACGCCAGCTTTATTTCATTGAGTGTTTAGTGATAGAATTGTTAGACCAAGTTAGATGTAAGACTAATTTAGGATATTTAAGAATTAAACCCCGAATTATAGGATTGAAAAGGGTAGCGAGTAGGCACCAGGGGAGTTGAAGACATTCAAGCGAAAAGAAAGCAAACTTCATTTTTTATTTCAAATTTTAGAGTCATTCTGGGATTGAAAAGCGAAATTTGACACATTTTTATAATTTGCATCGTTCTGTTTTCCGAACAAGTATTAAGAGATTAAATCAATAACTCTGAATTCACAAAGGAAGAATTTATGCCTTGAAGTATCGAATTAATTATTAATCGATAATTACAGTTTAGAGTAGGGTATACAAAATATTGGGAATATTTCTAAAAGTATAGGTGCGTCTGATTGGACAGTTCATGTTTGCTTATTTCGTTGCTCTATAACACGATGAGTCAATAATATTTGATTAGTTATGCGAATTCTAGATTCAGTTCATTTTTTACCTTTTATGTTACGAGTTCAGTAAAGGAGTTTTGCCAAGCCGTTGCCCAAGTGCAATGGGCAAGATTATTTCGATAAAATAGAGTACAGGCATTCTCTTTATAAAAAGAGTGCAGAGAGACTTGCTTCTTGCTTTAAAATAGGTCGCTCTACAGTAATGTGTCAGTATTCAGTTTAGTTGAAACGGCTGCCTACTATAGTTGCATCATTTCCTTCAATCTAACTGCGAGAGTTGACCTACTTTTCTAATGGCACTGAAAATGTAAACTCAATTTTCTAATAGCCTCTTCGAGGTGCAAACTTGACTTATTTTTGTCAATTCGAGGACATCGTTTATTTTCGACTAATTTATTTGTTGACTATTTCGAGTAATTTGATTCGCTAAAATGTGTTGAACCTTGACCTACTTTAAAAAAAGTAGATATTCATCTGTTTATTTCATGGCATATTGGTCAAATCTTTGTTTATAAATACCGCGTAATTTAAAATTTATTAACTTCCATCATATTTTTATAAATATGTCATTTTTATGTTTCCTACCTGCTGACAAAGATATCTTAAAAATTATAATATCTAAAGATTATGATTTAAAAATAAAGTAGAAGATTTTAGTTCAGTCATCGACAAATTTGACAATGAAGAGTTTCGCCAATATGTTCGTCTATCAAAAAATAATTTTACTGTATTAATTATGTAAAATGCTTGAGCCTTTTGGTCATGCAACAGAGTAGTGTGAAGATAATTTTATTATATTATTATGTTTAATATGATAATATTATGAATTATATAAGTGACTTAATAATGAAATACCGAATACAATTACATACTTCACGAAATAAAGAAATTGTATGCATCATCTTCACTTTTGGCCTTTATTTGATGTTGTTTTCTGGTCTATTATTACTGTGAATAAACCCGCTTTTAAATAGTATTTCGATGAAATAAAAATTAGATATTTTTACAACACAAAACTAGACTTAAAAATTCAAATTTTAAAATACGCGGTATTTACGAACAAAGATTTAACCAATCAGATGAAATAATCGGATTAATATCTACTTATTTTTTTAAAAGTAATATTTTTTAACGAATCAAGTTACTCGAAACAGTCAACAAATAAATTAGGACTAAATCCTCGACTTGGTAAAAATAGTCAATTTTACAGCTCGAAAAGGCTAAAAGGGAACAATTATATAGAGACACTATAATTATAGTTTATACTTTAAATATTGCGAGATTGCCCGATGACGTCATTGCACCACACGTGACTCACTTTCTTTCACTCCGCCTCCAGGGGGAAGAGGAGTGAACGCGCCTTCTTCGATGTGCTCCACCAGCTGGCCCTGCGCACGCCCACGAAACCCGCCCCGACCCGAGCGCCCCCTTTAATTGAACCGAAGCCAGCACCGGTTTTCGCCTCCTCACCCGTGGTCTTTCGCAGTGCTGATCTGTCCCCGGGAACACGGCGAAAGCTTGAGGCGGACTCGGAGCCCCTATTGGCCTTCGTCGAGGCTGCCGACCGTCTTGCCAATCATCAGGTAGACCAGCCGGCATGTTGCGCTGCTGTGATTGGACTGTCTAGGATGGATGTCTATGTACATCCATTGCAGAGTTTGAATAACGCGCTAATTATGAGTAAATCATTAAATGGGCCGGTTAAATTATGTTTGTCAGGATGTCCATTCTAGTGAGAAAATTTGTCCTTTCTCCTTTGTTGCATGGTGGGTGAGCCAGTATAGTCTACATTATTGCCCGAATATCCAACACAAAACGACAAGCTCATTCCCAAAACTAGGAAACTTATCAAACATTGACGCAAAGTAATCTTCGTCCTTCAAAATGTCCAAAATGCAGTTCTCCGGATGTAGTTCTGCATTACATTTGATAGCTTTAGCCATGTACGGAACTTTAGTATTTAGAGAATGCACTTTATCTATAAGTTATAACAAGCCTTTCTCTTAAACATAATAGGCAGCTATAGACACCATGAGCTGTAAATAGTGAGTTCGTTGACCCCTATTCGTGGTAAATGCTATGGATGTGTGTCTCTTAATCATTTGTAGCTTATTACATGTCCGACTGAGTATGCTTATATTACTTACTATGGTGTGGCATGTTTTGATGGCGTTGGATATTTTCCGCTTTAAAAAGTGGTGTCTTTTTTTCAAGCCAAGGTTTCAAGATTCTTACTGCAATTGCTGTGTAATGTAACTTGTATGTATCGTATTTCTTCGAATAGACGCCGCGGCGTTTATTAGACAAGTATTTATTTTGGTGCGGCGTTTATTAGACAAGCATTTATTTTGGTGCGGCGTTTATTAGACAAGCATTTATTTTGGTGCGGCGTTTATTAGACAAGCATTTATTTTAGTGCGGCGTTTATTAGACAAGCATTTATTTTGGTGCGGCGTTTATTAGACAAGCATTTATTTTGGTGCGGCGCTTATTAGACAAGCATTTATTTTGGTGCGGCGTTTATTAGTCAAGCATTTATTTTGGTGCGGCGTTTATTAGACAAGCATTTATTTTGGTGCGGCGTTTATTAGACAAGCATTTATTT